>JAPFFP010051878.1:0-30441 GCA_026153255.1 Solanum medicagineum
AATAAATTACTTAGATGGAGAGACAATCAAATTGGAGTGCAACTTGGGAAATTATATTTCCCTTGATTTCAACCCTTGGGCAAAGGCGAAGGTCGAATTTCACTATGGCGCTTTGTCGGCTACCATAGTGTGCCAAACTAATAGTTATCTATTGTCCCAGTCAACCTTTTCTTGGCCGATTTTGGTTGATTAGATGAGAACACATTAATCGGATTCTGTCAGCCATTTCCTTTTCCTATTAATCACTACCTTGATCGGGATTATGACACTAGGCGTGGTTTAATGTTTGCCACCATCAAACAATATACAAAATAAAGGAGAATGGATAATATATGCAATGACCCAACTCAAGAAGTGCAAATAATCCGAGTTTCCTAAGTTAGCTTCTCATGGTTCCCACAACCCCAAGTTGTGGGTTTAGCCACTCATGGCTTGGGCACACAAATCAACAATGAAATAAGAAGACATTGAAAATTTATTACCCACGTAAATTCAAGGACAATGAAACCCTTTTTGAAATTACAATCACAAGCTTGAATGATAAGATTAATTCACAAGTGAATCTAAATCCCCAAATTTGAGTCTTAAAGTAAAACCCTAAAATATTACTCTCAAAACCTCTGTAAAATCTATGTACAATGAGTAATGAAAGAAAAACTACTTGTAGAACCCTAACATATACTATTTATAGTATTTACAAAAAGGTCCTTAAAATAATTAGAAAATCTGGTCGGCGGCTATTACGACACGCAGTTACGACTTGTAGGGTTCCCTACGAGTCGTAATCGAGC
This sequence comes from Solanum medicagineum, assembly GCA_026153255.1. NCBI lineage: Eukaryota > Viridiplantae > Streptophyta > Magnoliopsida > Solanales > Solanaceae > Solanum > Solanum medicagineum. The sequence goes on from JAPFFP010051878.1 coordinate 792, forward strand.
TTTCGTGGTCAGCACTTTGCATTTTTGGACTTCACATCTACGATCCACCTCTATGAGTCATAGTATTTTCTACGACTCGTAATGCCTTTTCGTAGTCCACACTTGTATTTCTTAGTCAATCTTTTAATCAAACTATTAATTGTTACGAGGCTTCCCTTATGAGTCGTAAAAGGGACTACGACTCATACCTTGAGATTGCATGGTTGAATTTAAAATTTTTAGATTTTATTCTTGAACATTGTTAACTGCTATGAGACAGTCCCTACTACTCATAGCTTGGGTTACGACTCGTAATGGGGTCCATTAGTCATGAAAATCAACAAAATCTGCAACTTTTTCCAAAATCAAGCCAACTTGTATTTTCTGCAAAAGCAAACATGAAAGCACATAAATAAACATAAAAAGTAACATTGAGAACACACAAAATCTCATGTTTTAGGCATCAAATGTGTTGCATTTTAAAAAGTCACCTTACCAACCCAATCATTCTCAACTCATTCTCCTATTTTCTCCATTTTCAAGCTTCTCCCGGTACTTTTTCTTCATTTCTCAGGTTGTGCCTTATTTTCAAACTTATTTTGCTTTTCCAACTAATTCTAAGGTGTATTTTCCTCTTTTCTCTCTTATCTGGTACATGACTTTCTACTCTTTCTCTTATTCCCAACTCGCCACCTCATTTTTGCTATGATACCACAACATAAGCCACCCTCATCTTAGGCTTTTAACAAACGGTGAAATACACAATATCCATTCCCCAAACAAGGCCACTTTTGGTAGCGACCCTCAACTTAAGCTTTTTGCCTTAATCAAGGTTCACAATGTTCAAGGATAGACTAGGGCCGATATCAAGGTATTTCACTAGATAAGGTTACGCTATTTAAGTAATAAGAAAGAAAAAGGTACATGTAAGGCTCAAACATTTGGAACAAGGGATAAACTCTTTCATTTGGTTGCTCATTTAGGAAAAAGTGGACTAAGTCAAAGAACAAGGGCCTAAGATCCCTTCTTGATTAATATAATCTCCAGTCCAACTCAAACTAATGGGGCAAGTTCTGAATAGTGCACAATGCATGAATACAACAAAATTAGCTTACATGCACATAGCATTGCATACATAGCCAACAAAGACTCACAGATCATTCTTGAAGCATCAACTTGCCTTCACTTAATCAAAACAAACATTGCCAAACCATTAAAACGTGAATGATTGCAACATAACTACTAATCAACAAAATTTTCATGGGTACCAATTTTTAAAATTTTTCCATAAATCATCAAATAATATACATGCCAAAATTTAACACCATATACTAGAAATATTATCTAGAACATCAAAAACATCCTGGTTCAACAGAAAATAAAATATCCACGAGGAAAAAAGAACACAGGAAATAAAACCTCGAGATAAAAAATTGGGATAGATATGGACTAAAAGCTACTTAGACTTCGCCCTAGTCCATAGCTACTGATACCCCACTAGTATATGTCTGCCCTTGAGCATCTCCCTCTTATGGCGTAGTCTGTGCTGCACCCATGCTGGAAGAGCTAATGCCTCTCACTCGATCAAGCTTCTAGGCTCGTCTCTTCTGTTCTTCTTCTCTCAACCTCCTAAAGACAAACCCAACTGTATCCTCATCTAGCTCCTCATTACCCTAGAGGTCTTCCGACGCACCTGCCACTTTGCTGCATCATCTTCCCATATGGGTTTATTTTTTAGAGCACGCTGTGGGAGATCCACCAACTCAAACATGTCAAATATCGGCTCATCTACAGGTGTAGGCTCATGAATTGTAATTGGAGCCGCTAATAATGTAATCAAGTCAACCTTAAACTTTGTCAACTCCTCACAAAAGGCTGGCTAGTCTGCTGGTCGGGCCTCAACTAGTCTCTTCTACACTTGCTCATCAAATGTGTCGACTAGGGCATCCATCGTAGAAATATGCTAGTCAACTACATAAGTAGTGAATGCGTTACGTCGATCCTCTAACTCCTGAACCGTCTGCCGGATCCATGGCCTAATCTGCCGCGTAAGCTAAGCCAACTAAGCCTCAGCCCGTGATAATCTCTGCACCATAGCCTCAAAAGAAATAGGAGGCATAATGTCTGCGGATGGAATCTGTAATGTAGACGGCTCTAGTGCAGGTGAAGTTGTAGTGGAACCCATCTCAGTGGCGACTGCCTTATGCTGCACTGGTCCCTCATCAGTAGTAACACTAGTTGGAGTAGTTGTAGTGGCAGCCATTGAACCCTCAACCTGTGGCTTTGGCATGAATATCTCGAGTATTGGAGGTTGTGCCCGCTGAAGCGTCACAAGTTAATATTGTAAAGGCCATGATCGTGGGATTTATGCGAAGCGATACCCTTCACTTTTGCATCCATGCATATTCTTTAGATTAGCATCGGGAATGGCATGCACATGGTCTTGTTGAGCGCCGACTCATGTATCTGTTCTTCTATGAGTTGTGGCCAATCAACGATGTAGCCAGCTAAGATGTTGGCTACCAGGACAGCTAGCTCTAACATGAGAAAATTATTGGTCAAAGTGGGTCAGATGCGACACCTAATAATATCCCACCAAAACATGACGGGAAAGGAGAGGGAGGACTTGACTATCTGCTCTGAATTTGTCGTGACCCATGTAGGCTCTATACCATGCTCAACAATCTGACTAGTGACCCCTCTTAGAAGCTGAATCCTCTAGTCCACACTCTTGGGAATAATAGATTGTCTAATCTGCCTAATCCGTCGATCAATCTCAACTGTAGACTGTCGTGCTTTGTATGTGGGACTTAACTGTATGCGGCAGATCATCTCCTTTGATATTGTGACCTGCTAGCCTTTCAGCAACACATCTCGCAATCTGGGCTCCTCGAGAGGTTTCTTCTTCTTAGGAAGATCTTGTAGAATGGTGGCTGTATTAGGTAGATAAACTTCCTGCACTATGAGCAGGGAGAACTTGCCAAGCTTATCAGTCAACCACCTGAGCCTATGTCATCTCATGTCCTCCTCGAGTCCGGAGACATGGCTCAGTCTTGTGTCAATAAGTTGAGGCTCCTCATAAAACAATCGAACTAGTTTCCCTTGCCCCTCTGGCTCTAATCCCACATCATATATCACCTTCATCCCCTCAACACCCATCGATAATACTGAGGGTCCATAGGATAGATTGATAGGGAAATCGAGGAGTGCGCATCTCATCCCTCCTGGGGTTTCTCCTCTAAATTAGACTCCGTGTATGAGGGAGTTATCTATGGCATGCTCCGGTTAGCCCCATAGCCATGTCCTTCCTTGTCAGACTGGGAAGAACCAACATCTTGCACCTGGGTCTGAGTAGCTCATACAGCAGCTGCCCTATTCTTAGGCACCTACGGACGTTGTGGACTTCATTCAGTCCACCTGAATGTTCTCACCATAATTGTCATCCACAAGCCTCGTATTAATAGCCCTTTTTGCTACACGTTTAGTCTTAGGGGCCATACTACCTGAAAATGAGCATAAATAAAACCATGACCAGCCCCAAAAAGACTAAATAAAATAAAACGAAAAGAAAAGAAAAACACAGGAAAAATCAACATGTATCAATTGCAGATGGCAGGTACGAGAGTTCGATACAAGTCGTAGTAGAGATTACGAGCCATACCGTGGCTTCGTAGTCCATAGGTGCATAATAATTTTGAACACTGGAACTAGGTACGAGACGTAGTTACGACTCGTAGCCTTGATTACGAGTCGTAGAAAGGTCTCATACAAGGTTTCAGTTTACAAAAATTAACACTGGCTTAATTCTACGAGACCCTATTATGGTTCGTAAAGGGAACTATGACCTATACGTGGGTCTCGTGTGGTTAATACTCAAGTATCTCAGGTCACTATGCACCTTACGAGAGACAATTGCGACCTATAGAGTCCTCAACGAGTCATTAGAGGCTCCCGTAGCATGAAATAGAAGGTACTCCGAATGCCATCATTTCACCATACAAACCTTTTGACCAATACAAACCTAGTCCTAATAGAATAGAAGCAATAAGTTTCATCCACAAGTCAAGCAAAAAACAACCTGTACCCTTAACATGACCTTGTAATAAAAAAATATACCCCATCACAAGATTATACCAATCAACAGACAATCAAACCCTTCTCCCTTAAACTCATTCAATAAAAAACTCATATTATCATTTCCCAAATCATAGAACACCATCATTCAAACGCATACTTAAAGATTTAGGGGATTGATTCACAAGTAAATCAAGAATTCGTCAATCCAAAAATTTCAATAACATCACCCTAGGCAACCATTATCATGCCATCATGGTTTTTCAAATCAACAACAATCACAAACCAAAACTACATATTGGCACACAACAACTATAATAACATGATCAATCCATTATATCAACATATACAAATATTTAAACTAGGGTGATGCATACCTTGTGAGCGGACAAATTTAAACAAAAGAACAAGGATGGAACCCAAAACCCTAGTTGTTGGAGTAGATGTCAAAAATGAGGTTGGACGGTCGGAAAATTGATCCAAAAATATTGGGGGGAGTATTATGGGTTAATTTTGTGATTAGGGTAAAAATTAGGGTCAGAATGAGTGACCACTTATAAAGGTTATTGGGTTAAATTAAAATTTTACCTGGGTCGGGTCTACAAAACCTTAACTAAGGGTCGTAGCTCGAACTACGGCCCCTGGGTCCTGGTTTGGTAGACCACTCTACACTTAGAAAAAAATTTGAAATCATTTCTGGGCACTACGAACCCCATTTACCACTCGTAGCTTGGACTACGAATCGTAATGCTGGCACATAGTGTGAGTGCCAACTTCCTCTGAACACTATTAGCCCCTATGACGCAGGACTACGGGTCATAGAGTACACTATGACTCGTAGGCCTGGCTCGTAGAGGCTTCTTCAAATCCAATTTTCTGTACTTTTCCCACTTTGGTCAAAACCTGCACAATTTTCTCAAAAATACACCATCATACAAACATACAACCAATTCAACGTCTAAACTCAACCATCAAAACACAATCAAAATGCTACCTAAGAATCCATAAATTACCAATAAAATCAAAATAAATCAAAATCATGAAAACCTCTTAGGTTGCCTCCTTAGTAGCGCCTGATTTAATGTCGTAGCATGACTTAGCCATCTTGAGACGTCAAAATTCGTCAACAACCCATACTTCACTTTTGACTTCATCGGAGTGGTTCATAGACTAGCGAATGTCAAAAAACGCTTCTGCATCGTTCACCCTAAACCAGAGTTGAACTGAATCCATGTCCACCAGGGCTCTCCCTGTGGCAAAATATTGTCATCCCAGAATAAGAGGGACTTTAGAGTTGACCTCACAATTAAGAATTAAAAAATCCACCGGGACTATGAACTTATCCACTTTGACTAGCACAATTTAGAGTATTCCCTCCGGCTTCTTGATTGTCCTATCCACCATTAATAACATCACTCTTGTTGGAGTAGGTGAACCCAAATCAAGCTTGTTAAACAAGGCAAAAGGCATCAAATTTATACTTACTCCCAAATCTCATAATGTTGTTGCAAACTAACATCTCCGATGGTACCAGGGATTGTAAATGCATCGGGATCCTCCCTTTTATGACTAAAGATTTGGTGGTAATGGCACTACAATAGTGGAGCTCTTGCGAAAGCTCTTGGGTTACCGTGCACTTTTTCATCACCAAATCCTTCATATATTTACCATACCTAGGCATCTTCTCCTATGCTTCAATAAGGGCAATGTTCATGGACAATTGTGTCAACATGGGGAGGAAATGTTTGAGTTTACCATCCTTCACCTTTTGGTTGAGAGTCTTTAGGGAAAAGGAGGAGGTTATTTTGGGATAGTCTTGTTCTTTTCTTGCTCCTTCACCACTTCACCAATTACCCCATTGTTGGACAAACCTTCTTCCTCAACCTAGACTTCATCATGAATACTCTTTTCACAATCCTCATCAACAACCACCGTCATTCAAGGATCAATGATACTTTTTCCACTCCTTGTCATAATCGCCTTGCAATGTCCCTTATTCTTAGGATTTTGAATTGTATTGCTCTGTCACGATCCAAGCCTAGGGATTGGATGTGACGCAGTGACTGGGGAACCCAAAGGGACTCCTAACAAGCCTCTTTGAATATCAATTACACATCCTCCATCACGGAAGCAAACTAAAACAACAATAACAAATATAATAAAATGGAAGTGAGGCTAAGGGAAGTCTTTGATGATCACAAAAGCATAACAGAGTCAAGCTCATAGTGTAAGCGCATCATAATATCCAACAACACCTCTAACTTGGAATGGTGCAAGCAGCAAGACACTTTCTGAGCTCACCCTTATAATAACAAGTGTTCAACATAATGAAATCTCAAGATAGAAAGAGTAATGTAGATAGTGTCCTCGGACTTAAGGACTCACTAATGCTTATCTCTGAAGTACTGAACTAGCCACGTGGAGGATGATCAAAAGGAGCTCTAGTCCCTAGATGATAATATCATGTAGGCATAGAGCATGCACTAGTACATTTGAACATACAAAGTATGCTGGATGCAACACAAGAAGACATAAGCCAATATAGTCAAAACGCATAATCATATAAATGGATGTATAATCTCAATATAGCATGCATGATCAATACTCATAATAAAATCATGCTTGTAAATCATTCATCATGCACAATATATATCACACATAAGTGGGAAGAGACGTTAACTGACATGAGTAAGGCCAAGCGAGTACAACATGAAATCCCGATGATTACCCCTCATCGGTAAAGAGGTGGTTTACTTGCCAAGGTAAACTATACTTCACCTTATGGGAACGTGACCCATTTTGTATGAAGTAACCCTTCTTACAGGATCATGGCCCATTTCGGAAAGGATTTCATGATAAAGTACACTAGATGGATCCACTAGAATAGCAAGGGTAATAATCATAGTCCTATGTTGGTACATATTTTGAGGAAAGAACTATGGATCCTTGAATATAGTCCACGCCGACATCCAATCCGTCGGTGCTAAGTATAATTCCATGAAATACTTGAAATAATCATTCTTTAATAATAACATGAATAACTTGTAAGAACATGACTTGAGCAGATCATAGACATGCTTGACCTCTAGTATTGAGCCTAACTTGAATATGAGAATGGACTATAATCATACATGAACCCTTGCTTTAACATGTATGACACATAAGAGGTACTTGAAATAGGGCTTAACTTGATACTTGTAACATCATAGATACTTTTTATGAATTCAATACATGCTTGAAAGCCCTTAATCATCATATAGTCACTTGACTTGTAAATCATTTAATAGATCATCAATAACTTGAGAATTCTTGTCATGTCATTTTATCAAACACATGGTGGGTTCATGATGCTTGTTCAAAATCATGCAAATCAAGAGTGAAATAAGGTGAATAAACTCTATGCAATTCAACCCACCAACATGTAGTAAAACCCTCATGTAGGGTACATTGAAATCCATTACAAAAGCTAATGATAATTCATAGTTTCATAGCTCAAAACATGCATAATCTCAATCGACATAATCAATTCATGGAGTAAACTTGAAATAGATATTCATGCATAATCAATCAACACTTGATAAAACCCCAACATGATTTATGTTCATATTTTATAATAAAAGATACTCATAGGTAATACAACTTCAAAACATGCAATTTCATGAAAAGAGAAGGTTGGGCTTCATGGTGAAAGGACCCATGGATGAAGACCCACATACCTTAAACTTGAATTCCTTGAGGTGAACTTGAAGTAGACTTAGAGTTTTAAACGAGTCCTTGAGTCCCAAAATTAAGCTTGATATCCTTAGATTTGAATGAGAGAATTGATAGTCTTAGAGAGGTTTTTTTAGAGGATTTTGTGAGTGATAGAGTTGAAAAAATGGCTAAGTATTGGTGATTTCACGTTTAAGTGGACATGAGGCTATGACCCCAATTCCCTTGGGATAAATAAGAAGAGTAAGGAATATATTACACTGGTCCGTGCCCCTAATGCAACGCGGACTAGATGCGGACTTCAAATAACATAGTGGAGCACCACAGGCGTGTCACGCCCTAGGTGCAATCGTAAAATTAGCGAAAATTATTTTTTGCTAAGGGTCTTCTAAAATCTGGGTTATATCCATTTCACACTCAATTTTGCCCCTTCTCGAAAATATGAAGTCGAATTTTTGAAATCATGCACGGATTTTGAGATATATGAAAATTGCGATTATGGGACATTCTGAAGCACATGAGAGGTGTTTCAATATCTCCCCCTTAGGAACATTCGTCCCCGAATGTCAAAGAAACATGCGTAAGAGAAGTAATATGAAGATTTCAGCCCAACATGAATGCAACAGATGCATTTACACATCAATTTCAAAAATCTCAACATGAATGTCAAAAATCACCATAAACTTATTACCATGAACATGAATGCATGCAAAATGACATGAGGGCTGAAACTTAAGACTTGAAATCATGGATAAGACTGAATTTGTTATTTTAGGCTTTAATAGAGTGAAAGAGTTATGGATATCGCTTTTTTATATCTGCCTCGTCTTCCTAAGTGATACTTCTAACTTGTTGATTCCTACAAAGGACCTGACGGATGCTACATCTTTGTTCCTCAACCTTTTCCTTTATAAACATCATTTTCTCCATGGCATCCATTACCATGTCTAGTCCAACTAAAACCATCCCGTCAATAAATTTCTATATATCTTTATGGAACCGGGGTGAACAGAATAGGATGAATTAGGAGTCTCCTTCAAAATGAACTCCCTTAAGTCATCAACATTAGACACACACAACCTACTTTGGTGCCTAAGGGCACCATCTCCCCCCTTGTGTGAAAACCTCCACTTTACTATCCTTCACCAAGGTTCTCAACTCTAGCAAGGTGGGGGTCAAGATCTTGTTTTGACTTTACCTCCTCAATCAAAGAAGATATAGAATCATCAATAATCGCTACACCACCAATTTCAACTTCATCCAACCTAAACCCCAACCTATCCAACTGGTGAACTTCTCTAGCCACCTCTTTGCCACCATTATCAATATGAGCTAGACTACCCATGGACACTCTACTTTGAGCATCTTCCATAACATTAGCTTTGTTGGGGTGATAATGCGCACTCATGTCATAATCTTTAAGGAGCTCTAACCACCTTCTTTGTCTCAAGTTAAGATCTTTTTGTATGAGCATATATTGGAGACTCTTGAGGTCGGTAAACACATCAACATGAACCCCATACAAATACTGATGGAAAATTTTCAAAGCAAATACCACGACCGCCAATTCAAGATCATGGGTGGGATAATTCCGCTCATGCACCTTAAGTTTCCTAGAGGCATATGCTATCATCTTACCATTTTGCATCAAAACATACCCCAAACTGATTCTTGAGGCATCACAATAAATAACAAACCCTTCCGGTAGAGCCAAGATAGGAGCGAAGACAAGCTTATCTTTCAAAGTTTGAAAACGTTTTTCACATTCATCGGTCCACATGAATTTTGCCTTCTTTTGGGTCAACTTTGTCATAGGGGAAGCAATAGAAGAGAACCCATTCACAAACCTCTGATAGTAACCCGCCAAACCCAAGAAACTCCTAATATCCGACGGAGTAAAGGATCTAGGCCAATTCCTTATCACCTCTGTCTTCTTAGGATCCACCTTAATGCCATTACCTGACACCACATGCCCTAAAAAGAAACTTCTTTCAACCAAAACTCACATTTTTCATATTTAGCAAAGAACTTCTCATCCCTCAAGATTTGCAACACCACCCTCAAGTGATTCACATGCTCTTCCTCACTCCAGAATAAATCAATATATCATCAATAAAGACCACCACAAATATTTCAAGGTAAGGTTTAAAGACCCTATTCAAGATGTCCATAAATATAGTCGGTGCATTAGTCAACCTAAAAGACATAACCACAAATTCAAAGGTGCCCATGCCTAGTCTGAAAATCTATCTTGGGGATATCACACTCCCTCACCTTCACTTGGTAGTATCCGGACAGAAGATCAATCTTACAAAAGTGATTAGCCCCTTGTAGTTGATTAAAAAGGTCATCAATCCTTGGTAGAGGGTACTTGTTCTTTATGGTAACCCTATTAAGTTGTCGGTAATCACTGCACATTCTAAGGGAACCATCTTTTTTCTTCACAAACAACACCGGTGCACCCCAAGGTGACTTACTAGGCCTTATAAAACCCTTCTCCAACAAATCCCTCAATTGATTCTTCATCTCTTTCAATTCTACCGGGGCCATACAGTAAGGGCGAACGGAAATGGGTTGTGTATCGGGAAGAAGGTCTATACCTAAGTCTATTTCCCTTTTAGGAGGAACATCTGGAAGCTCATCGGGAAAGACATCAAGAAACTCATTGACCACCGGAACCGACTCAATAGGAAGGACTTTGAACCCAACCTCCCTAACCCTCACAAGATGATAATGGCCACCCATAGAAATCAACTTTTGGGCTTTAAGACAAGAAATGAATCTACCCTTGACCACCACATCAGGACTTTCCCACTCAAGGATGGGCTTTATATGGAATTAAAATATAACCTTAGGGGTTCTACATAAATGGAGGCATAATATGAATGTAGCCAATCCATCCCAAGAATGATATCAAAATCCACCATATCTAATTCAATAAAATCACAAGGCAAGACTTTATGCAATATGAGCACGGGACAATTTTTATAGACTCTTTTAGCAACAATAGACATACCAACGGGGGTAAACACTTCATAAAGTTCACACACAACAATTTAAGACACACATGAAGCTTTTTGACAATAAAAAGGAGTAATGAAAGAAAGCGTGTCACCTGAATCTATCAATGCATACACATCATAATTAAAAAACCTTTAACATGCCAGTGAAGCACCATGCCAAGTCTAGTGACCCCTAGAGGGGTACGGTTGAGAACGTCGATCTTCATCCTCAAGATTGGTTGTAGCCCATGGACAATGTCTCAACTTGTGATCCTTTGCGCCATACTCAAAAATTGCACTCGAACAAGCCAAAAAATCTCTGGGATGGTACTTTCTACACTTGTGGCACATAGGAGAAGCTTGTACATCAACACCCTTGGCACCACCTTGCGCCCCTTGACTCAAATTAGCATCTTGGCCTTGAGAATAAGGACAATCTACAATTTTGTGGCCCATCTTGTCACACCAAAAGCATGCACCCGTGTTCCTCCAACATGTACCACTATGTTTTCTCCCATATTTTGGGTAGTTAGAGTGGGTCACTCCGCCATTGCCTCTAGGCTTAGCATAAGGAAGCATACCTTAAATTTTAGCCCTTCTTCTCCCCTCCCTTGAGGCCACAGAGCAATCTCTCATCTTATCTCCAATACCACAACACTAGAAGTAACCTTCGGCGCCCACCAAACACCTTCTTGATGCTTCTTGCCACACCCTTGACAAGTGGCAAAAGGGATCCTTTTCTTTTTGTACTTGGGCACCGGTAGGCTAGTAAAACATGAAGCACCTTCAACTCAGGATCTCTTTGCCTTTCTTTCCCCCCTCTTATCCCTTAAGGTCTTGAAGCACCCACTTGTTGATTGGGTTGAGAAGTTATAACCTTGGCCAATAGCCATAGAGCATTGCGAACCTCCGAATTCGACATGACACCATTGGGAAGTTGATCCTCAAATGAGAGATGATTACCGCCCTGTCCATCACTATAAACAGCTTAAGACATATTCTGACGCGTAACAGTTAGAAATCAGTAATAAGCCCTAAAGGACTCAACTCTACGCACGACATAGATCATAAAAAGTGAAACATTTCCTAAAATGCCTAATAGCCTCTCATTCATAGTTGTGGCGCACTTCACAACCATGAGTAAGACTCTAATCAATGCGGTATTTTGAATTTTTGAGGACCATTAACAACTTAGTGCTCTGATGCCAAGCTCTTCATGACCCAAGCATAGGGCCTAGACATGACACAGCAAATGGGAACCCGAAGGGACCCTAAACAAGCCTCTTAGCATATCAATCACACATCCTTGGTCGCGGAAGCAAATTAAGTATTACAAGATAAAATAAAAAGAGAAGCAGGACTAAGGGAAGTCTTGATATTCATAAAAGTAATAAAAGAGTCAAGCTCATAGTATAAATACATCATAGTATCCAACAACACCTCTAACTTGGAATGGAGTAGGGGCCAAGACACTTTTCGAGCTCACCATCATAATAACAAGTATTCAACATAAAAAAAAGTCTCAAGATAGCAAGAGTAATTTAAATATTATCCTCAAACTTGAGGACTCGCCAATGTTGTTCTTCGAAGTACCGAGCTAACCACATGGAGGAGGATGATCAAAAGGAGTTCAGGCCCCTACATGGTAATATCATGTAGGCATAGAGTATGCGTTAGTATGTTTGAATGTATTAAGTATGCAGGGTGCAATGTAACAAAGACATAAGCCAATATATTCAAAATACATAATCATGAGCAATGGATATATATAACCTCAATCTGGCATGCATGACCAATGCTTATAATAAGACATGTTTGTTAATCTTTCAACTTGCATAATATACCATACATATGTAGGAAGAGACCTTAACCGACATGAGTAAGATCAAGCGAGCTATTACTTGGAATCCTGATGATTACCACTCATCAGTAAAAAGGTGGTCTACTTGCCAAGACAAACCATACTTCACCTTACGGGAACATAACCCATTTCGTGTGAAGTAGCCCTCCTACGCGAACATGACCCATTTCAGAAAGGATTTCATGATAAAGTGAACTAGATGGATCCACAAGAATAGCAAGGGTAAAGTATAATCCTATGTCGGCATGTGGTTTGAGGAAAGGAGTATGGACCCTTGAAGATAGTACACGCCGACATCCCATTTGTCGGTGCTAAGCCTAATCCCAAAAAATACTTGAAATAATCATACTTTAATCATAACATGAATAGCTTGTAAGAACATGTTTTGAATAGCTCATAAACAAGCTTTACCTCTAATAGTGAGCCTAACTTGAACATGAGAGTAGATAATAATAATAATACGTGAACCCTTGTTTTACATGAATGGCCCACAAGAGGTAAAAATCTTGAAATAGGGCTTAACTTGATGCTTGTATAATTATAGATGCTTTTCATTGATTCAATACACGATTGAAATTCTTTAATCATCATATAGTCACTTGACTTGTAAATCATGTAATAGATCATCAATAACTTGAGAATTCTTGTCATGTCATTTTATCAAACACATGGTAGGTTCATAATGCTTGTTCAAAATCATGAAATTTAAGGGTGAAATAAGGTGAATAAACTCAATGAAATTCAACCCACCAACATGTAGTAAAACCCTTATGTAGGGTACCTTGAAATCCATTACAAAAGATCATAATAATTCATAGCTTCATAGCTAAAAACATGCATAGTCTTAATAGACATAATCAATTCACGGAGTAAACTTGAAATAGATATTCATCCATAATCAATCAATACTTGATAAAACCCCAACATGATTTATGTTCATATTTCATAATAAAAGAAATCTATAGGTAATACAACTTGAAAACATGCAATTTTCATGAAAAAAGAAGGTTGGGCTCCATAGGTGAAAGGACCCATGGATGAAGACCCACATACCTTAAACCTTGAATTCCTTGAGGTGAACTTGAAGTAAACTTAGAGTTTCAAATGAGTCTTTGAGTCCCAAAATTGAGCTTGAGATCTGTATATTTGAATGAGAGAATTGATAGTCTTAGAGAGGTTTTTGAGAGGATCTTAGGAGTGATAGAGTTGAAAAAATGGCTACATATGGGTGATTTCACGTTTAAGTGGGTATGGGGCTATGATCCCAATGCCTTTGGGGGAAATAAGAAAAGTAAGGAATATATTACACTGGCCCGCACCCCTAGCGCAATGCGGACCAAACACGGACTTCAAATAACACAGTGGCATGCCCTAGGTGTGTCGCGGCCTGGGCACGGACATCCATTGAAAATCGTAAAATTAGCGAAAATTATTTTTCGTTACAGGTCTTCTAAAATCCGAATTATACCCATTCCCCGTCCAATTTTGCCCCCCGATCGAGAATATGAAGTCAAACTTTTGAAATCATGCACAGACTTTGAGATATATGGAAATTGCAATTATGAGGCATTTTGAAGCACATGAGGGGTGTTTCAGTTTCTAAACATAAATCTCTAAAGAAAAGACTTATCTCTACGATTGGCTTCCATATCCTCTCAGGAAGGTGGTTAAAAGTGATAGGAAGCAAAGTTTCCGTGAATACATGACAATCAAGACTTTTCATACCTATGAACTTTCCTTTATTCAATTCTGTCTGCTTGCCCAAATTTGAAGAATATCCCTTTGGAATCCTCAAATTTTCAACTCACTCTTACATTTCATGTTTCTCATCCATAGTGAATGAGAAACTGGCTTTAGGCTTAACAACTTTGTCATTTGTTAGTTCCTATAGCCACAATTATTTCCTCCTACAATATTCCTTTAAGCCCATTCTAGCTCTTGGGTTGTCTTTTATCTTGCCTTTAACATCCATCACTCTATTGAATAAATTGTCAAAATAATTTTTCTCAATATTCAACACATCAAGATTATGTCTTAGGAGATTATCCTTCCAATATGGCAACTCCCAGGATATGTTTTGTTTGGTCCAATTATGTTCAACACTATATCCAAGAAGTCTAGAATGTGGAGCTTCTGTAACTTTAGGCAGTTGAGAAACTTTCTCCCAAATTTGATGCCCTATCAGTGATGGGGGTGGAGAATCAATATCAACACTATTTTTTCTGATTGCATGCTTCTCTTTCTGAACTCATGGTCTATTGGCAAGAATTAACAATGACAACCAAACTATGAGTTTTTCAATCATGCTTTAGGGTGAAAGCTTTACTAGTTCCATGCAATAAGGACAAGCAAGCTTTCCAGCAGTCATCCAACTAGACAACATACAATATGCAGGAAAATCATTAATAGTCCATATTAAACTAGCACACACAACAAAATTTTGTTTAGTTGATATGTCCTAAGTTAGTAGACCTTCAAACCATAGTTGCTTAAGCTCATCTATCAATATTTATAGATAGATATCAATTGAATCTTTTGGGTTATGGGGACTCAAAATAACACAGCTTACAAATATGAATGGACTTGTCATGCACATTTTATGAGGAGGATTATATAGAGTGAGAAATATAGGCCAGCAAGAATAAGGCGTGGAAGAATTTGAGAATGGTGTGAAACCATCTGCACACAACCCCAATCTGACATTTCTAGACTCTCTAGCAAAGTCAAGATATACATTATCAAAATGCTTCCATATTTCTCTATCACATAGATGAGACAACACACCTCGTGGCCTTCTATATTTACGGTGCCATCTCATATGTTGGGCAGACCTCATTGATGCATACAACCTCTTCAGTCTAGGAATAAGAGGTAAATAATGCATCACCTTAACTGTAACCATCTTTCCAACTGAAGTCCTCTTATAACGAGCATAACCACAAAACTTACAACTTTCCAAGTCAGTATTATTGTTGTAGTACAACATGCAGCCATTAACATAACAATGAATTCTATCATGTGTCAATCCTAACTAGGAAACCAGTCACTTTGCCTGATAGAAGTTCTTGGGTATTTTAAACTCAAGATTAACCAACTCACCCAAAAGATCGATCATTGAGTCCATAGACGCATTAGGAACATTCCAATCCAATTTAATATTCATTAATCTAATGGCAACAAACAAAGAAAAATGCGGACTCCCCTCATATAATGGTCAACTAGCCACTTCTAATTCTTCATAGAAGCATCTTTCTTCTTCATTAGGAGGTTCGTTAAAAAAATTATTCCAGTTCTAGCCTCCCTTGAACTCCGAAAGCATCATTAATCATTTCATGAACTCTATCATGCTCAAACATGTCATGTTGAATATTATTATGTTAAAATCTAATTTGACCTTGTGGTACAAGCACATCATATTCATCCACGAGCATCAAATTATAAAATACACCATTTGGTCCATCTATTTTACCATGATCCACCCATACAAAATATCTACGCTTAAATCCATTGCGATACAAATGCACCATCCCTTCATCTGGACTAAAATATTTCAAGCACTTGCATGCACTGCAAGGACACCTAACCAATTGATTTCTCTTAAAAATATCAAGTGTCATTGCATGCTCAATGAAACTTCTAACACGGTCAAAAAATGTAGATTTCCCACCATCATTTTCATAATATATGTCATATATCCATAAATGGTGATCCATCTACAAAATATTCACAACCTTAATTAATTAGTTCAAGTAGGTTCTTAAGTATCCTAATTAAAGTTGAAGTTCTAAATTATATTTTAAGTTAAAAATAATCCTAAAGTGTAACTTAAGAAATTTCTTAAAGTATCAACAATTTGTATATATTTAAAAATAATTGTAAAGTAAAAGTTTCAAATTTCAAGAATAATTAAAGTTCAAGCATTTAAGAGTTAAGAATTTATACAAATTTGAATTAATTTGTAAAAACTCAATTTTAAAATTTTAAAGTTAAACTTAATTCTAACAACTTAACTAAATCAAGGCAAAAGTGCAAATTAATTTCAACAACTAAACCAAATCAAAGCTATAGTGCAAATTAATTCCAACAACAAACACATTATCATTAAAAAAAACTATAAGTGTCAACACTAGATGGATACAAATTAATTTTGCAAGCAAAATCAATTTTTTCATCAATAGTTTCAACTAGTGTTGTCACTTATGCCAAACAAACACATTATGATTCAAAAAATATATATAAGTATCAACACTAGATGGACACAAACGATTTTACAAAAAAATTAATTTTGTCATGAATAGGATCAACTAGTGTTGTCACTTATGCTAAACAAACACATCATGAATAAAAAAAAGAAGATAAGTGTCAAGACTAGATGGACACAAATCTATTTTGCAAGACAATCAATTTTGTCATCCATAGGATCAACTAATGTTGTCACTTATGCTAAACAAACACATTATGATTTTATATATATATATATAACTAATGTTGTCACCTATGTTAAACAAACTCATTGTCATTATAGCATACTCTAAAAAATTATTCAAATATGTATACATACACAATAACTAAAACTTTTATCAAAAAAAATATCTCTACTTTTTCACTTATGCTCGAGATGGAGGGGTAGGTGGTACTTCGATTGGTGGCGCCGTCGAATATTGAAAATCTAAAATTTCATGTAACACCCCACACGCTATTCATGGGGTCCTAAATTTTTCGTCGTGTGTATATAAGCTTGAACCTAGTGATGCCTTATGTACACCTATATATGAAGGCTCATTTCTATATGTGTGAAGTGTATTAGAAGTGGATTAGGTTCATAAGAGACCTCTAGTACTTATTCAAGTTCAAAACTTTTCTATCGATTAAGTTTTTTGAATTAGATTATGCAAGGTCAACTTTAAAATAACTGTAATTCCTAGCATAAAAACAATTAGGTAGCCTATCACCAATCAAATAACAGGTCTTTGAATCAGTTTTCCGATGCATCCAATTTCACCTCATCTGGAGTTTGGAGTAAGAAGTTATGGTCGTTTTACTACAGACTATCAGTAGAAAGTTGTTTCTACGACCCTGACTTATGAGTCATGGATTGAACTACGACCTGTACTGTCAACTCATGGAATAACTCCTGAAGGCTTTTTTGGGGTTCCAAACTCTACGGACCCAATTACGAGTCATAAAAGATTCTACGGGTCATATTTTGGGCCCGTAAAATGAGTTTCACGACCCCAAAGTCCACTGTAGTTTCTACGAATGGATTCTACGATTTGTATAAGCTTCTACGGGTCATAGATAGTCCTATGGGTGACTTAGACAGTGTTTTTAAAGAAGGATATTTTTTTCCTTTCTCACTCTTTAAACCTAAGCTTGTCAGTGTTTAACCTAAATAAATTCCTAAACGTGATTCCTAATTTCTTTACGCTCAAAACACTGTCCAAACCTAGAACGTAGTTTTCAAGAGGAGAAAAGCTAGGATTTCAAGAGAATCTAGTAAATTCTTCAAAGTTCTTCAAGAAATCTAGTTCTCTCAAGTATGTAAGGCCCTCCAAAAGTTATTCTACGTTTATTTTAGTATCTTTAACTACTAGTCTCTACCCAAGATCAAGTTTTCTCCATTACTAGTTAATTTTATTGAAATACTTGTTCATATATTTTCTAGATAAAAATTATGGTCTTTACTGATTTCACTACTAAATTAAGTTATTAAGTCAAGGTATTATGGTTAAGGTTGCAATTCTAAGAACCTTATATATTTCATCAAAAGCTATTATGTCCACAGTTTTGAGTTGAGTTTAAGAAGAACTTGAGGCTTCTGTATTTACAAGACAGCTGAGTAATAAAATTATGTTTTTGAGACACTTTGCATTGATACAACTTTCAGTCAAAGAAGGGAGACAAGTCGAGAAAAGTTTAATAAAATCTAAAGTTGGGCTAAGTCCCAAAAGATTAAAAAGGCATTTTCAGAACTCTTACTCTTAAAGTATGAGCATTATAAAAGTTATTTTTGGAGTAGTATTGAGCACCCATATGAGTGATAGTAATAATAATTTAAACTCATAAACTATAGGACAGCCATAGGATAGGATAGTACGAAAAGTACAACTCCTCATTGCCACTGAGATGGCCTAGTTTTGGGATGGATCCACTCCCCTAGTTTTCATCCCTTACCCTGAAAAATTACGGAATAGCTCTGGCAGCGTGGGCAAGACGTTGTATCATCATGAGGCTCATAACGATGGTTGTCGCTTAGAGAAGCTCCCCAAGAAGTAAAGTTTATTATTTTATACATAGAGATTTACTATTTCTTTATTAAAGTATTTCTTTTTATTATGTTGCATATTTAATTGAGTTGAGCTATTTGCAGAGCTAAGCATTTGAGTATCATATTTCATATATTAGTTGTACTCATTAATGCATTAATGTAAGTATTTCTTTTATATTAAGTTGCAATTTTAAACAAGTTTAAAAATATATGTTTAAGTTGCATGACATACTTTGTCAATTGAGTTATCCCAAAGTTTAGTTTTAAAGTGAGTATCATGTTCTTAGTACTTTTTGACCATCTTACATTATGTATATCCCACGTACTGACGCCCTTTGGCACATGGTTATTTTATGATGCAGATTCAGGTATCCATTGTTCAGTGAGGCAGTCCCTATCAGCAATCGGTGAGGCCTCTTTGCATCCAAAGGAACTCGAGAGTCATTATTTCATTTTATTTATTTAGTTGAGGTAGTTGTGAACTGCACCAGGCCTGAGACAATCTGATTAGTATGCCTAAGTCTATTGCTTCGAAAGAATGCATCCTCCTTTATATGAGTTCTGTGCTCGAGTTGAAGTAAGACTTACTCTTAGACTCTCTTCTCTAAATCATAAGTTGTGACATGATCCCAGATCTAGAAAGATGTAGAAATTCCAAAGTAAATATCATGGTTGAATAAGGCATATAGCTAAGAATTATGTAGCTATAGGATAAGTAATAAGGTAATAAGTCAAGCACGTTTAGTTTGATCCAATAGTAGTAAGTATCATTTTTCTTTCACGTTAGAAGGTAGAGGAGGAGTAGTTAGTACCTATGAGGTAGAGCACACTCAAATTAGAAAAGAGTTATGTTGATTTGTCATTATTTAGTAAAAACCAAGTATAGGTGTTGAATAGAAGGATAGAATAGCCATGAGTTGATACGTCTAAGCGAGGCTTATAATTTTGAAAGGAAAGCCCTATGATATTCAAAGAGTTATGGGCTTAACTAGGCAATGATGTATAGTGAATGGGTAAGTAGCACCTAGGTTTCGAAAGAGGATACAACAAATAACTATAACTAGGTAGACTAATAGATATAGATTGACTACTTGTTATCAGGACTTAGTGGGCGAATATTTCTTAGTTTCATTGAGTAGTCATAAATTAGTATATTATGTGAGAAATTATATTTCCAATACGTGTTTAGTACAAGACTCAAGCATGAACTTGAGTTAAGTGTCATGATAAAAGGGATAGAAGCATGAAAGTGATGATGATAGGTTGATATTTGTTCTAGTAGGTTTGACACAGAGTAAGTGAGAATTAAGATGTTATCTTGCAATAACTGAGGTTTTACCAATATCTTATTGTGTCAGATGAGAAAATAAATTATGGCTAAGTCTTTAGGTAAGAAGAGTTTTAAGAGAGACATCAAAGAGAGTATATAGTTAGCACGAGGTTTTAAATAAGCTTATGATTTGCTATGTGAGCATAGAAAGTATATCGAGCTACCAATATAGGGTAAGCTGATGTAAGCATTCTTTGTTGTCCATAAGAGTTTGAATGAAGGAATCATATATAGACAATGATGAATCTCCTACATATATGTCAATTACCTTCCAATTAGGTAGATAGGAAAACTTAAGGAAATGGTGTTAGTATACTAAGGAGGAGTCAGATTAATTACTAAGAGTTAAATATATTGGCCTTATAAGTCAATGCAAGTAGCGACTATAAAAAGACTTTTACAGAAAAGGGCGAGATTAAGAGAAACACCTTGAAGAAGCCTTAAAAGGGATCCTAATACCTGTAGTAGGAGAGTTCGTAGACACAGAATTATCATTTATCTTAATATTAGAGTTAAATAAGTACATACTAGTTCAAGAAAGGTGGAATGGGCCTATAGTCCTAGAGTGTTAACCTCAGATCTAAGGGGGAAATGATAAGGTAAGAATTCAAGTCAGGTGATGAGAGCCCAATAGTAATGTGTTCATAAGAAGTTTTAGTGGTACATCAATCTACTTCTATTCTAGCATCTTCTCAAAACACAATCGTTATAATACTCTATTGACAAATTGCCTATGAACGTTATGTCCATGATCTATGTTCATATATTTCAGATAGATTTATAGCTATGCTCAGTACCCAGAATAAGAGATAAAGATTCTATTCCATCGATCTCAATCTTAGTACATAAAGTTTCACACCTTAGCTTCATGATATGAGTCAATTCATATAAGCACTATGGTCGCATACTTATACTCAGTCTCATGAATTGGTGACTTACCCCCAGTGTCTCACAAGGTAATAATATGTCATAAAATTTTGTATAGCAAAAAGTCTCTCAAAAAATCATGCTCTGGATGTCTCACTCTTATCCCTCCAGTGATTTCTATTAGTTTTGATGGTGATTCTGATATTAGTAATTTAGTATTGATAGCTAGGAGAAGGTTCGAGGTTCTTGTTATGATAGTAATGATCTATCATTCCATCTAATGTGAATTTGTAAATGGGAAGGAATAGCAAGATGTGGTATTGTTACTAAGAAATAGATGAGAGCATTCGGGTTGTCTTCTTATAGTGAAACATGATATGTTGATGGCTAGAAACATAAGAGGGCAGGAAATTCTAAGAAAAGGGATTACTTAGAGATCATGAACTGGTGCTAGTACAAGGCTTGAATTTGGTGTTATGGAACGAGGATGAACATATGATACATTAGGTCCTTATTGAGTAGAAACGGAGGTTTGTTGTACATAGAAAGAAGAGATAAGTCGAGAAGTGTTGCTAACCTTAAAATCTATGAGTTTTATCATTTAAGCACCGTACTTTTAGCCTTACTTCATGCCAAGGCAACTAGTTTCCATGTTGAATAGCTTCCGATAGAGTGTGGCTTATGTTTAAATCGCAGACCATACGTATCTTATATGCGGTAGACAATTTCCAAACTCTTAGTATGAATTGGTCTCATATGTGTTGGTGAGAAATTTCATAAGTGAGAAAATGGAAAGGATAAATCCATTCAATTCATGCTTAGTCTCACCTTCAGTAGGAGGCTCATAATGATGGTTGTCGGTTAGAGAAACTCCCCAAGAAGTAAAGTTTATTATTTTATGCACTAAGATTTATTATTTCTTTCTTTGTAAATGTTGTGTATTTAATTGAGTTGAGCTATTTGTAGAGCTAAGCATTTGAGTATTATATTTTATATATTTAGTTGTGCTTATTAATGCATTGAAGTAAGTATTTTTTTTATATTGAGTTGCACTTTTAAACAAGTTTAAAAGTATATGTTTAACTTGCACTGGGAGAGTTTGGTAGACACAGAATTATCATTTATCTTTGTATTAGAGTTAAATAAATACTGACTAGTTCAAGAAAGATGGAATGGGCCTATAGCCTTAGAGTGTTAACCTCAGATCTAAGGGGCAAAATGATAAGGTATGAGAATTCAAGTCAGGTGATGAGAGTCAAATAGTGATGTGTTCATAAGAAGTTTTAGTGGTACATCAATCTACTCCTATTCTAGCATCTTCTCAAAACTAAATCGTTATAATACTCTATTGACAAATTGCCTATCAACGTTATGTCCATGATCTATGTTCATATATTTCAGATAGATTTATAGCTATGCTCTGTACCCAGAATAAGAGATAAAGATTCTATTCCATCGACTTTAATCTTACGCCACAAAGTTTTACACCTTAGTTTCATGATATGGGTCTATTCATATAAGCACTATGGTTGCAAGGTATACTCAGTCTCCTGAATTGGTGAATTACCCTCAGTGACTCACAAAGTAATAATATGCAATACAAATTCATATAGTAAAAAGTCACTCAAAATAATCATGCTCTAGGTCTCTCGTTCTAAGCCCTCCAGTGATTTTTGTTAGTTTTGATGGTGATACTAGTAGTAGTAGTTGAGTACTGATAGCTAGGAGAAGGTTGGTGTTTCTTGTTATGATAGTAATGATTTGTCGTTCTGTCTAAGGTGAAGTTGTAAATGGGGAGGAAGATCAAGATGAGGTATTGTTACTTAGAAAGAGATGAAAGCATTCGGGTTGTTTTCTTATAGTGAAACATGATATGTTGATGGTTACAAACATTAGTGGGAAAGAAATTCGAGGAAGAGAGATTATTTAGAGGCCATGGGGTGGTGCTAGTACAAGGCTTGAATTTGGTGTTATGGAACGAGGATGAACGTATGATACATTAGGTGCTTATTTAGTAGAAATCGAGGTTTGTTGTATGTAGAAAGAAGACATGAGTTGAGAAATGTTGCTAATCTTATAAGCTATGAGTTTTATCATCCAAGCATCATACTCTTAGCCTTACTTCAATCCAAGGCAACCAGGTTCCATGTTGAATAGCTTCATATAGAGTATGACTAATGTTTAAATCTCTTATCATTCGTATCTTATATGCGGTGGACAATTTCCAAACTCTTAGTATGAATTAGTATCATATGTGTTGATAGAAAATTTCATAAGTGAGAAAATGGTAAGGATAAATCCATTTGCTTCCAACTAACATGGTCTGATGTTCACGCTTCAATAAGAAAGCGATCGTTGTCAGCAATTAACCTAACCGAAGGTTAGGGTCAAATCTACAGGGAATAAAAGGCTTGACTACACGATTTCACTACTAGTCATTTCAAGCATCAATAACTAAAATCTCTAAATGGGGGAGGGGGGTTTGTGATTCAAAAACAAAAGTAAAATTACAACTATACTACTACGCAGGAAACACTCAATTTTAGGGACAACTTGGGAATTGTGTTCCCCTGTGGTTCGTTGACTGGATTACCCTAGGTAACATAACCACTGTTGAACATTAGCATGCAGGATGGTAACTTAGGTTCTTCCAGCCCTCTTGTGAAGGTGAAGGTCGAATTTCACCATGGCGCTTGGTCGGTAACCATGGCGTGCCAACTAAACGTTACCACTTGCCCCAGTCAACCTCCTTTTGGTCAGGTTTGGTTGATTAGATGATAAGACATCGATCAACTACTATCATCTACTTCCCTTTCCTATTCGTGACTACCTTGGTCAGGATTATGATAGTAGGCGGGGTTTAGTATTGGCCACCACCAAACAACAATCATAATGAAGGGAAATAGACAATACATGCAAAACCCCAATCATAGAAATGCAATAAACCTAGGTCATCTCAAGTCAACTACCCATGGTTCCCACAACCCTAAGTTGTGGGTGCATAGCTACTCATGGCTAAGGCAAACAAGCAAAAATGCACATATAAGACATAAATGAGAGTTTTACCAACAACAATGAAGAAAATAGACTCCACAAGTTGCAAATCCACAAGCTTGATTGATCAACAATGAGTACAAGACAAGATTTGCAATTCCCAAAAATGGATTTCCCAAGAGAGAACAATAAACTAATCTAAAAACTAAGAAAAGATTCAAAAGATGATTTTCAAATGTCTCCTAGTCGAACTCTTCTCTAAAACCCTAACTTAAATTATATATAGTATTTACAAAATAACCCTAAAATTTACACAGAAAAGACAGGTAGAGCTGATAAGTCTCGTAGCTACAACTCGTTGCATGACCTACGAGTCGTAGTTAGGGTCTCATATCAAGTTCTTTCCATCTTGGACTAAAATAGTACGACCCATAGGTACTAGTCGTTGCTTGAGCTACGACTCATATGTTCCTCTCATAGTATTGGTCTTCAGTTTTTGGTCCAACATTTTGGCTCTCTGATTCCTGCTACGATTCCACTAGACAAGTCGTAGTGAAACTTATGCCATATAGGGGTGACCTCCACTTAGCAGATTTCTCAATTTTTTGTCTCTAATCTTGCTACGACACTCCCTACGACTCGTAAATGTGCTCGTATGTCCTAAGCTTCAGCAAAGTCAGCAACTTTTCTTCAAAATACTGCCAACCTAACTTTTCTGCAAGAAAACCATAAAAACACATAAAAACCATAAAAAGTTGCATTAAGAACTCACAAAATCCCTTGTTTTAGGCATCAAATATGTTGTATTTTGACAATACATCAACACTCTCAACTTAGAATTGTTACTTGTCCTCAAGCGACGACTCGATCTACGCAAAACAAAGAGAAATACATAGCAGCTATACTAATGGAATATATAACAACTCCATTGATTCAGGTACCCAACTACTATTTCAAAACAGGATTGGAAAGTTATTAAGCAAACAAGAACATAATGAGATACCGGCCAATCCAACTATGATAAGCTAGGGAGTATCAACCGTCCACAATCATTGGTATAGTCTTATGCTAGTCAAGTAGTGCAAATGCCCTCAATGGAAAGAAGTCCCTCATACTCACTCAAAAGCATTTAGAACTCAGGGATTGAGGAAGCATTCTCACTCTCACAATTAAAATTCAATGCATACTGACTAACACCATAGGCTTGTCTCTATACCATATTCTGGTTTGGTGATAAAGTGGAGTTGGATCACTTTAGGACTTATAGGCTTGTAACATAAGTTCAGGGTGCTCTGGTATGGTATTTTGGGCAAGTAGTGACTAAAAGCTATCCTTGAACCATGTTTAACAACACCTTTTTGCTTTCATAATCCAACCTTTTTTAATCAATCCACCCTTATTCTCCTGTTTTGAACTTTTCTCGAGTGCTTTCTTTCTCTTTTTCAGCTATACCTCGACTTCAAACTCATTTCTACTACTTTTTCTCAACTCAAGGCACTTTTCTTTTCTTTTATATTTTTCTTCACTCGGTTCATGCTTTTTCATTTCTTTCTTGATTTCCCAACTAGCCACCTTATTATTATTACTTTACCACAATAAGGGTCAAGCTAAACTTAGGCTTTTAGCCTCAGGTGAAAAACACAATGTCTATGCCTCAAACCACGGCCACCAACTATAGCCACCCTCAACTTAGGCCTTTGGCCTCTATCAAGGTTCACATGTTCAAGGATAAACTAGGGTCAATATCAAGGTATTTCATCAAACAAGGTTAACTCAACAAAGTATAAAGAAAGAATGAGTACCTCAGAAGCTCAAAAGATTTGGAACAAAGGATTCACTAACTTATTTGGTGGGTCATTTAGGCCAAAAGAAGTTTCACTCAAAGAACAAAGGCCTAAGATCCTTTCCATATCCACCACATCACCAAACTAATCTTAGAGTAACAAGGAAAGTTCTGAGTCCATACAAGATGCATGAATGCAATAAAATAAGCTCACAACACACATGGCAATTGCATCCACAATCAAGTATAGACTCACAGGTCATGCTTTTAGTCTCAGCTTACTGTCACAATATCAGAACAAACATTGCCAAATACTCAAAAATGTATGGATGCATCAATAATCACACCTCAAAAATTTTGAGAGTACTCAATTTTCATTAAAACTTTAAAAACACATCTAAAAATTATGTATATGCCAATAGACTACATTACTATGAATTTACCCATTATCTACACTACCTAAACATACCGATTCAATAGAAAAGTAAACATCCACAAGGAAAAAGAAGCACGGTAAAAACAACTTGGGATCAAAAATAGGGGAAGTTATGGACTCGAGGCTACATAGATTTCACCTTAATCCATAACTTCCCACACCCCACCAAAATAGGATACTTTGTCCTCAAAGTAAAAACACTTAAAAATACAAATATACGCAAATATAACATAGATATATAGACATCAAAAACCAACATTTAAAAACAAGTATCCAAAACAAAAGTAACAAAACATTATCCAAAACCAACATAAAGATAAAAATTGTTTGACAGTAGGACAAAATATCCATAAAGAAAATGTAAGAACTGGGGTAAAAGGGTCAAACATCATGGTGCATCAAGCACATATCTCTGGCTGGTCAGCAGGGTCTTGGGGGACCATCTCCTCTGCAGCAGTACCGGAAGTATCCTATCCATGTGGGGTGTGCTGCTCCCGATCTCTCTGAATAGCCGCCAACAATAGCGACTCCTGCACCACCTCCACTGGTATGGGCTCCTTTTTCGGTCTCGGCCTCTTCGGGGTCGGCTTTGGGTCATCACTATGCTCAAGGGGCCTCTTCCCATGAACGTCTGGATGATCAGCAAGCTACTCAAATACCTCATCACCCTCCGGTGCCACCTCGAGGATTACAGTAGGAGTTGCTAACATCTATAATAATTCGGCCTTAAACTTGGCAAATTCCTCAGTCACAACTCTCGTGTCAGCAAGCTGAGCTCCCTCAAGTCTTCGTTGGACTCTCGCCTCAAATGCATCAACTCGAGCATCCACCACTCTAACACTCTCATCTACCAATGCGCTGGTGAATGTCTTCATCCTCTCCTCGGAGTCCTGTACGGTCTAGTCAACCCAAGGTCTGACTCGTGCAGATAGAGCCTATAATCTGGAGTCCGTCACAGCCACCCTGTGTAACAAAGCCTGAAAACTAACAGCAAAAATAAGAGGGTAAACCTATAATGCAGCTGCTGGGGGTGCAAACGTACTGGAGGATGTTGTAGACTTGACCTCCACAGCTGGCATGGGCTCTGTAGCAACTGAGGTAGGGCCAGTAGCAGCTGGGGGTGCACTCTGAGTTGGAGGCTCTACTGGGAATGGCTCTAAAATAAGAGGAGATACTCGGGGTAGGGCCATTGGGTTCTCGTCAGCCTTTACCATGTTGAGATCCATGGTGCGATAGCCTCTATGTGCTGGTTCCGGTGGGGGTCAATAGGAACACCCGCTGCACTGCACAAATGATGAATCAAAATAAGAAATGGCAATGAGGTGTTCGTCCGGACGGCTGCCTCGTGGATCTGCTCTAAGATAATCCGAGCCCAGTCTATCTCATAACCATCTAAGATGTTGGCTAATAACACAGGTTGCTCCAAAGTGATCACATTATCCGTGAAAGTGGGTCTGATACACCAACGGATAATGGACCACCAAAACTTGGCCCAAAAAGGGAGGTAGGCCTTCACTATAGGATAAGCGTAGTTTGTAACCCACGTCGACCCTCCCCAAAAATCTGGCTAACAATACACTATAGAAGCTTCGTCCTGACCCTAATGTCCTTCCTAGTCACTGCTCTCCTCATCTTACAAATACGCCCATCATATGCGGTAGACTAGGGTACGCTGTAATTGGGCCAAACTTGGACCCGACAAATGGTTTCCTCTGAAATAGAAACTCTACTACCCCTGATTGACACCACCTGTAACCTTTACTGCTTGATCGGCTTCTTGTTCTTCGGCAACCCCCGACGAAGTGAAGAAAAATAAGCTGCATAAAACGCACGAACTACAAAGGGGGCATATTTGCCAGCTACTGTGTGGTCTATCGTAGCCCATGTTTGTCTAACTCTGCATCCAGCCTAGACACTTCATCCAACCCCAAGTCTATTAGTCCCGACTCTTCATGAAATTGCCGTACCGGTTTGCCCTGTCCCTTGGGCTCTAAACCCTGATCATATATCTCCTTCATCCCTGGGACACACCATATCCGACCGGCTAGGGTTGGGACTGGACTTCATCCTGCTGGGTCTAGGAGGTGCTCTCCAACTTCTATTCTGACCTTGAGTGTGAGGGGGTCATTTGTGGTAGGCTGTTATCTGACCCGTCCCCGTTACCCTATTGTTCTTCTTCTTCAGGCTGGGAGGAACTGCTAACCTCCATGGGCGTTTGTGCTTCAAGAGCCCGAGCCTGGGGATTATTAACTTCAGGGTCTATCCTGACTCTATGGACTTCTATAGAGCCCTCGGATTGCTCAGTCTCGGAGGATTCATCCATCAAACTCCGTTGGAGAGTTTGAATTGATCGTTTGTCCTTTGCGGGCACTTTATCTGCAAACCAACCAATAACCCATGTGAGCATTAAGATGCATGAACTAGCAACTCGCATAACAAAGAACAAAACACAAAGAAAAAGACAATTCAAAACAAGAAAAACTTCTAGTGCAGTAGCAGGTTCTGCAGATACGAGTGCAGTTATGACTCGTAGTATGACCTACGAGTCATATATTGACCTCATAGTAATAGTATGACTTATAAAAATGGAATATGATCTCAGATACGAGTGGCAGTTACGACTCGTAGAGGAGCCTACGAGTCATAGTCTGGCCTCGCACCAAACTTCAGAGACATTTTTAAGAACTGAGTCAAGATTACGAGACCCCCTTACGAGTCATAGCAAAAACTACAAATCATATATAAGTCTCGTAAGGGAAATATAAAGAAACCATAGGTGATTAATGCTTGCTACGAGGGACCACTACGACTCATAGAGGAGCCTACGAGTCGTAGAAGTGCCTCATAGCTTAAAACAGAAGGCACTAGTAGTGCCTATCATTTTCTTACAACAACATAAACTAAACACATAGTTCAAACCAATTTGGTACATACAAGTAATATACAATACATGACACATAATCAATTCCATACTAACATCGAAAATTCAAGACGACCATCATCCCTAAGAGTCAAAACCAGTTCCACACTACGTCAAGCACACCGACAACAATATACTTTCCAGACTCACCCTTGACAACTATAAAACATTCAATTCAATCAAATCCCACAAGTTAAAGCATAAGCATTACACCCACACCTCCTAGATTCCAATTCCGACAACAATTTAGACCATGAGTGGGCAACAATCACACTATACATCCCATGAATCATAACTTTCACATTCACCATCACCCATTCAAGAATTTCAACACGATTCAATTCACAACTCAATTCGACAAAGCCTAAAAACCCTAGGTTACAAGTCTAGTTCAATAATCACTATATGGCATGATTTAACATGAT
>JAPFFP010051900.1:0-30427 GCA_026153255.1 Solanum medicagineum
ATATTATTTTCATAATAAGGTACTTAAAAGTATACGAAAATAACCCATTTATATAAAATATTTTTATTATAAGAGATAAGAGTAACTTACAATAAATTTATCGAAATTCCCCGCAATAAAACACCTCCTTTTAACTCTCAATTATTGTTAAGCACTCTATTTTTTATTTATTTTTGCTTTCTGCTTCCTGCCTAAATTTGTTTTCTTCACCTGATTCACTCCGTGCTCCTTATATAGGCATAACAATGCCTGCTCCAAATGGAGCTCAAGATTAAAATAATTTAGTGGTATTACTACTTGCTTCTTAATGGAAATAAAAGTCAATGGCCACTTAGAAAAGTAGCAAAATAAATCAGTGGCAGAGCCACTCTAGAAAATGGACAATACACGAAAGTGGTGTAATCCACTTAAAGAAACTTTTAATATAAGAAACATATCCCAACAATTCCAAAAAAAATCCGTTGCCTTTATAATAATAATAAAATAAAA
This sequence comes from Solanum medicagineum, assembly GCA_026153255.1. Lineage (NCBI taxonomy): Eukaryota > Viridiplantae > Streptophyta > Magnoliopsida > Solanales > Solanaceae > Solanum > Solanum medicagineum. The sequence goes on from JAPFFP010051900.1 coordinate 490, forward strand.
TCACCGTCCCCCCCCCCACCTTTTGAGCAGATCATTACAGATATCCTAGTTTAAAAAAAAAAAACAATCAAAATTTACATCAAATGAGTTCAAATTTTATAGACAACCATATTTAAGAAATCTAAATAGCACTCACTTCTAATTATTCACAAAAATGATATATTAAATTCAAATCTATTTATTTAAGTGTGTTCTACTATGATAGATATTATATTTCTAATGTAATCTTCATCATGTACCCTATTTTTTCAAGAAATCCGAAATGTTTTTATTGTAATTGAAATATAGTGATAATCCTTTTGTGATTATTTTTGTTATGGAGCATTAAAGAAGAGACATTTTTTCATATTCCTTCTTCATAATAGTATGTTTTTTACTGGTACATTTATTTTTTATATATTTATTTCTCTATATACGATATTTTTAAAAAAATACATGAAGAAAGAAGTAAAAAGGAAAGGATAAATAAAGTGAGGACTATAAACCTCTATCTTAGCCACTACTACTCTAGATATGCAAAAACTCAATGAACTACTCTTTTCAAATAAACATTCATAGTACTTTGATAGTTAAAAAAAAAAAAGACAAAAACTTGAAAACACTACATTTATACAAAATTCATTGTTGTAAAGAATATCAAATATATTTATGCATTATATTTGGTGTGACATTGGATTGATATCTTTCTTCATTGATGTGATATAGTTACTTGGGGTCTATCTAGTTATTGGAATATGTTAGCGGCGAACCTACGCAGTCGTAATATGTTAGGGGCTTTATACATGCTACTATTATATATTTTCAGGTATTATATATGCTGTCGTAGACTTGTTGGGATGATGGACTAATTTTCTTCATTGTCATTCATGATTATCAGTACTCATTTGTATGCTTGTTATTATGTTATTTTATGAATTTTTACTTTTTGAGAGTCTAAACTTATTTTGAATTTTATCTTATGTTCACGTGACTATTCTTCAAAATCATAAACAGATATATTATTCGTTGATCAACTCATTGTTTTTATTTGTTTCAAATATAAACTAACTGAATATCTTATTCGTCTTTATTTAACCCTTTCATATATGATCATACCCCTAGAAAATCTTATTGAGCCCCTAGTATGAATTTGGACTTATGCACATTCGTAGGTTAGAAAGGAATCCAAATTAATTAAGTTGACTACAAGTGGCAAAATAGTGATGAACTGAATATTATGTGGTTGACCAGACAAAATTAGACATTATGCATGGTTTAAGTTAATTAATGTTCATTTAACATAGTTCGTTTCCTATTTAGCCATTTTTGTTGGATACTAATTGCTTTTTTTTTTTTTTGGAGTGAAGTTTTCTTAAAAAGAAGCGTGACAACATGAAATGTCTCCAAATCCGACGTGATGGCATTATACATGTAGTCTTTTACCTTCTTCACCTATAGTAGATTCCAAGATATGAATTTGGCAATTAAAATAGAATTTAATTAATATAACTACCATAGACAACTTAGCAATATTTAGCATCAGTTGATGTCTATCTAGACTAATTCCTCAATATCTTCCACCGACACTAGTCTAAATTGATTCTCCGAGTTCCTGGCTTCCTGCTACTTACTACTAGTACAACTCGATAACCTATAAAATCAGATACCTAACTAGCCTTATTAATAGGATTTATAACTATTTAAGTCATACAACTACATGGAAGGAAAGAAATCATATATGTTTTGAAGACAAAATCAGCTCTATACCAAAGTCAATTTTAGATGTCTTTAGATTACATGTGGCAAGCTTTTTGATCTTCTTTTTTATTACCTCATAAGTATGACATTACCAGAGCTCAGACCATAGATATGAGCTCACTCGGAACACACCCTTCTTATAGACTTGTAGAGATAAATGTGTCATAAAAAGCAATCAAAAGTATCCAAGGAAATGGATGGAGACGGAGTCAACAAACCAATTGAAGAGAATTAATCACTTAAAACACATAATCTTATTTAGTTATACGAACTAGCTAGTCTTAATAAGCCATAATTACCTCATATGTATTTCAATTAAATTTACCGTAACAAATATTGAAACTTATATTTTGAATATATATAAAAATAATATGTGATGATATACTCTACAAAAATATTAAGTTTTCTATTCTTCTTGTTAAAACAACCAATTTAATACTTCTTGTATTTCAATAAATAATGTACTCCATAGTTTGACATCCACGTGCAACTCACATACGATGAAAATTGTTAAAAATAAAAGGGAAAATAAAATAAATTATAAGAGTTGCTAAAAAAATAAATATAAAGCAATAAATAGTTTTGAATTTTCTAATTAAGTTCTATTGTTAAATCAAAAAATATTCAAATGATTACAGAAAGTATATCTGGAGGGATGACAATGGGACGGGAGGGGTGCGGGTGGGGCTACGACTATTTGTATATCACGTAGACATCGTTTTAAGCCAAAGTATTATTGAAATGGTCTAACTTATGGTAGTACTCATAATGGAAGGCTTTTATCCCACTTAGTGCAAATTGATCATATATTACATCTGTTAGGATCGAGACTCAAGAAAAGCGGAATTTATCCAAATAATGTTATGATGACAATAACAAAAATAATAGTGAGCTGATAATGATGAAAGTAAAACAAATAAAGAAGACACAAGTTTAATGTGGTTTGGTTAATTTGACCTATGTCCACAAGCGGAGAGGAGAATTTTACTATATCAATAAGAGTTTAAAAGAGAGTACAAAATTAGGGATAAAACTCTAAATAATCACAAAGACCCCAAGAGAATAACCTCACAAGATCACTCCAAAGAAAGGGTTCACACAATTGTTTCCCAACACTAACTCTCTTATAAAATTACTCTAAATGGAAGACAAAGAAAGACAGTAAAGAAAAGGATTTTCTTATGCTTCAAGGATGATTCTCAACTAATGACAACTCCCCTATTTATAGGAAAAAATTTAGCTTGTTGATGTCATGGGTGATGCCATTGGAAGATAGAAAATTCAACATTTATAATGTGAATATATCAAATATGGTGGCTACCAAATTTTATGGTTCACCAAATTTGACATTTTATGGCAACTAAATCTTTGACCATAAGAAAGAAATCTGGAGTCAAATAAAGGCCACATTACAACATCTAAAAATGTCATGCTAGCATTTGTACTTTATTATGTACATCATATCATGTCTAATTACCATCTAATAGATTGTGTTTTTATTAAGCACTTGCACTTCCCAAAATTTATGTTTGTATACGTGCACCAGAAACTTTTTCATGGGGCACTTATCAACTATCAAATCTGTCCCCTTTTAATGCTTAAAGTCGAAGTGTAGATAATAAGTGAAAACATGATAAAACAACCACTAAAATGACATAACAATTCATTAACTGTGAAAAAAGATTAGACATGCCTGTATAACAAAATAGAAAATAGATGATTGATGGAATATTGTCATGGATGAAAATTTAAAATGCACCTTTTTGTTTTGGGAGAGCAGTTTCACCAACGCAGCAGCAATTTGTTAAGTTTGTTTCATGGGTTGAAAGAAAAAGGATAACTCAATAACCAAGATGGAATTGTGCATGATGAATAACAATAGACTGAAGAAGAAAAATTTTACTAACAAATTAGGTCTATCACTTGAAGTTGCAAGGAAGAAAGAGAAAGAAAAGATAAAAGAAGAAAGATAAAAGCAAAACAAAACTTCATGGAAGAAGACGAGGAAGAAAGATAAAGAAAAGAAAAACGAAGAAAGTGTAAAGTAAAACAAAACTCCAGGAAGAAGATGAGGAAGAAAGAGAAAGCAAAGAAAAGAAGAAAGAGAAAAGTAAAACAAAACTTTATGGAAGAAGACAAGGAAATGAAGAAAGAGAAAGAAAAGAAAAAAGAAGAGAGAAAAGTAAAACAAAAAATAAGAAAACATGAATTTTAATACATTAATATAATCCAATTAGAAAGCAATAGCTTTGTGATTTACTTTATTTTTATTTACTTTAGAATTGCTCACACGCTTTTAGAAAGTGATAGTTGTGTGATCTATTTTATTTTATTTTATTTACTTAATTAAAACAGAATTTAATTAATATGACCATCACAGAGAATTTAGAAATATTTAGCATTTGCAAACACCCAATATGTATCAGTTGATGTACATCTCAACTGATTCTTCAATTCCTTCCATCGACACTGGTCTAAACTGATTCTCCGAGTACCTAGCTACTTAATAGGATTTGTAACTATTTAAGTCATACAACTATATAGAAGGAAAGAAATCATAGATGTTCGGAAGACAAAAACAACTCTTACAAAAGTCAATTTTAGATGTCTTTAGATTACATGTAGCAAGCTTTTTGATCTTATGGCATTACGAGAGCTCAAACCATAGATATAAGATCACTCGGAATGGACCCTTCTTATAGACTCATAGAGATAAACGCGTCATGAAGTGCAATCAAAAGTATCCAAAGAAATAGATGGAGAGAGAATCAACAAACTAATAAAAGAGAATACTGGCTTCCAATAACAGCCAAGATACAAAGTGTTCAATAAAGAAGGTAAATTAGGGTAGAATATTGTCCATATCTATATCATATATTCTTTATTTATTATTGTATATTTTCTGATTTTGTTTGATTCTGTTCCTTTAATAACTTGATAAAATCCATTAGTTTTACTGAATCTGTGGGATTCTTTACCAAATAATTCCTTTATATTTAAATAATAAATTGTATCAATGAAAGACAAATACAATATTATTCCCTATGTACTCTGCTCTATTATGGTATCAATGCTATCAACACTCAAACGAGTATAAACTTATAATCATCTTTCCATCTTATTCATTTTTTTTCGTTTCCTTTCCAAACCACCAAAAATCAATGGCGGACTCATCTTCTTCAAACATCAATCTGAACAATGATGACACAACCAACACTTCTTCAACAATTTTCAATGTTGCTGCAACCAAAACGCAAATCATTAACATCAATCATACTGCAGAACTAATCAAATTTACTGGTGGTGCAATCTTTGCATCATGGAAAGCTCAAATTCAAAAGGTCATCAATGGGTTTGGCTTGATGGGCTATCATGATGGCTCCATCACACCACCTCCACGCACTATCAAGCAAGACACACAAGATGTCGTCAACCCAGATTTCAAAATCTGATTTCAGCAAGATAATCTTATCTGGAATGCCTTAATGGTATCTGTGGACTCTACCATTGCACCACCAGTTGCCTCTGCTGAAACTTCGAAAGAAGCATGGGATTATTTGCATACCACATATGAGAATAGATCTCAAACCAGGATCTATAGTCTTCGAGATGCATTGGCAAAAGTCCAGCGATATCAGAAATCTGTCGTAGAATGTTTTATCACTGATGAACTAACTACCGTCGGTGCTCGCACTACTAAGGAAGAGTTGATTGTGGCGATTCTAAGCGGCCTCGGACCTGAATATGGGGCCTTAGGTAATGTTATTTGTTCAAGAGATTCTCCTATTTCATATGAGGAATTCGCACACAAACTCACATATCATGATCTTTATCCAAATCAAGCTAAAAAGAAACAACCACTAACTCCAATCACTACTCAAGTTGCACAAAGAACGACTAATCATAATAACAATATCAACAGGCAACCTCGCCGCTGGTTTGGTCATTCTCAATGGCATGCACAAACCACTCCTTCTGAAATGCAACAATGGTGTATCCAATACACTCAAAGCAATGAAAACTTCTACTAGGCATGGAGTCGCACCGTCCCTAATGAGGCAAAATGCAAATTCAATGTCAATTATGTGAAAAGTTTGGCTACACTGCAAATGTTTGTCGTTCCTAGTCACACAACCATTGCGAAGCTAAGGCTATGTTTACTGCTCAATCTTCTTCTAATACTTCTCCATGGATTCTGGATTCCAGATTCTGGTGTCTCACATCACATTACATCTGATTTTCAAAATATAAACTCTCCACATGAATACATAGGTCCTGAATAAGTTTTAATAGGTGATGGTATTGGTACTTCGATTACCCACACTGGTTCCACCACACTAAATACCCCTATATATTCTTTGTCTCTACATAATATTCTTTGTGCTCCATCCATTAAAAAGAATCTTATATCTATTTCAAAATGTTTTCAACAAAACAAAACATCTATTGAATTTTTTCCTTTTATTTTGTTGTCAAGTAACTGACTATGGGGCACCACTATTACAAGGCCGAAATAGAGATGACTTGTACGAATGACCTATGTTTGCAAGTTCAGCACATTCACTTCCTACCGCCTATGCGACAAATACTTATAAAGTTCCTTTATCTCTGTGGCATCATCGTTTAGGATATCCTAAGATCCGTCTCTTGAAACTTCTTTTAAGAAACTACAAGTTACCTTTTCTTGATAATTTTCAATCTTGTAATTCATGCAATTGCAATAAAAGCCACATGAGTCCTTTCTCATTTAACACTTTGCAAAGTTCAAAGCCTTTTGAAACACTTTATACTGACGTTTGGGTCCTTCACCTGTTCCCTCCCTTGAGCAAAAGTGTTATTATGTTATTTTTATTGAATAATTTACCAAATACACTTGGCTCTATACACTCAAATAAAAAAAAGTGATGTAGTAAAGGTCTTTTCTGAATTTCGTCTACTCATTGAGAACTTTTTCAATACTAAAATTCTCACCGTATTTTCTGATGGGGGAGGAGAATTTAATGTACTAAAACCACTTGTTGCTAAATTTGGGACTCAACATTTATCCTCTCCCCCATATACCCCACAAAGAATTGCCTTAGAGGAAAGACGCCATAGGCACATTATAAAAGCTGCTAAAACCCTACATCACCGGGCATCACTACCTCCCCATTTTTGGAGTCTTTCTTGTTAAACTGTTGTTTACCTAATTAATAGATTTCCTGCACCCTCAGATAATATTTCTCCATATCAAGCTCTCGTTGGTAAAACTCCCAATATATTTTCACTTTTTACATTTGGTTGCTTATGCTATCCTTTGCTAAAGCTGTATACTAAAAATAAACTTGAACCAAGATCTACACCATGTGTCTATTTAGGATTCTCCACTCATTTTCATAGTCATCAATGCTTTGATCCACAATCCTCAAAATTATATTTCTCCAAAGACATAAAATTAATGAAAAATGTTTTTCCTTATGAGCATATCTTTTCCAAATATAAGGGAATCTCTCAAAATATTTTATGGTTTGATTCTGCATCCGATTCAGATACATCTTCCTCTACTAATATTGCCAAGATCATATAGTATTTTTTCCTATTAATCTGAGAAGTCCACTTTCAATCAAATATCCAAACTTGGCTTGTCGTACAATTGACTCTACTGCACCAACAATAGTTGTGCACCCTTCATCATAGCCTCCAACAAATCGACAAAATCAGGTAACTTCCTCCCCTCTAGATAATTCCCTTTTTACTATTTAATCGTCCATAATTTCCCCTTCTCAGAAAAACCATCCTTCACCACCACGATGCCATGTCACTCACTCCCAACATAGAATTATTAAGCCCAATCTAAAGTATGCATCCATGGCCACCCTTACATCCCAAATACCACCGGTCACAGTTAAATAAGCTTGCAAGGGCCCACAACGGAGACAAGCTATGCAAAGTAAATTTTACGCTCTCATGAGAAACAAAACATGGAACCATATTCCTTCATCCGTTCACCAAAATATTGAGGAGAATAAATGGATCTTCCACATCAAGCACAAACCTGATGGATCAATTGAACGATGTAAGGCTCACCTGGTAGCCAATGGTTTTACTCAACGACTTGGAATTGACTATGTTGATGTTTTTAGTCCGGTTGTCAAACCCAAAACCATTCGAACAATACTTGCCATTGCCACCCAAAACAAGTGGCTGCTTCATCAACTAGACATAAATAATTCTTTTCTAAGGTACATTGACTGAGGAAGTCTTCATGAAACAATCAAAAGGCTTTGAGAATTCTGATTACCCAAACTATGTATTCAAAGTAAACAAAGACATATATTGTCTCAAGCAAGCACCACATGCTTTGTACACCGAGCTCACAAATTTTCTCATTTCTGTTGGTTTTTACAAGGGTCATCCTGATCACTTTTTATTCACCTTACGTTCTCATGGAACTATCATTTTCTTGCTTGTATATGTGGGTGACATTGTTATTACAGGCAAAAACTTACAAGCTATCAACAATATGAAAGGTGCACTCTCCAATCGTTTCTCACTCAAAGACCTTGGACCCCTTTATTTTTTTCTGGGCATTGAAGTCATTCCACAATCTGCTGGATTATTTCTTTCTCAAACCAAGTACATAATAGATACTTTGCAAGAGTTCTCTATGCAGGATTGTCAAGGTGTCTCTACACCTATATTCACCATGAGTTCACTTTGATTGAATGATGACTCTCTTCCTACAGATGCAAAACAATATCGAAGTGTAATTGGCAAACTGCAGTATCTTACATTTACTAGACCTAACATAAGCTTTGCGGTTAATAAGCTCTCCCAATTTATGCATCAGCCATCTCAAATACATTGGCAAGCACTAAAGCACCTCCTTCGGTGTCTCAAATCAACTATCCATCATGGGCTTCTTTTTCGCTATTGATCCAATGCTTCCCTATATGTTTATACTGATGCCGATTGGGCAGGTGACTATGATGATCATACATCTACTTTTGCTTATGTTATCTATCTTGGATAAACACCAATCAGTTTGTCATCAAAGAAACAAAGAATTGTCTCTTGATCTTCAATTGAAGCCGAGCATCGTGCCGTTGCTGAGACAAACTAGATTACCAATCTTCTCAAAGAGCTTCATATCTCTCTTGATAATGTACTAACTATTTACTATGACAATATTGGCACCGCCTACTTATGCCAGAATCCAATCTTCCATAGTTGAATGAAGCACATAGCCATCGATTTTCACTTTGTCAGGACCAAGTGCAACAGCAATAACTCCGCATAGTATACATTCGTTCAGCTGATTAACTATCTAACCTACTTACGAAATCCTTATCTAAAGCACAAACACAAAGGCCTATCTCCAAGTTAGAGATTGTTCCACCACCCCCTAACTTATGGGGGCATAAAAAAGCTAAATTAGGATAGAGTATTCTCCATATCTTATCATATATTCTTGATTTATTATTGTATATTTTCTGATTTTGTTTGATTCTGTTCCTGTAATAACTTGATAGGATCCATTAGTTTTACTAGAATCTATGGGATTCTTTACCACATAATTCCTTTGTACTTAAACAACAAAATTGTATCAATGAAAGATAAATACGAAATCATTCCCTGTGTACTCTGCTCTATTATTCAGGAGATGTTTGAATAGAAAGGATAAAATCGACAGTAACACGACTAGTAGTCTTGGAAGGAGTAATTTACATATACAAAAAAATAACAATGACCAAACAGGAATGAATAGCTGTCTCCTTACTAAACATGCATATATCAGAACAACGTTAGCATGCTTTTTAATCCTGCATCTTTTAATGAGTTGCCTTGTAGCACCTAATACTGCAAAGAGGAAGGTTTAACTTTGAAGGCCAGTACTTGTATGCTTTCACACAGGAAGGAGCAACACATGTTTCAGAATCTTCTTCTTCCTCCTCATCATCAAACAATAGTTGTTCCTTATAATCAGTAAACTGATCAAAGCCTTGATTTGATATTCTCTTAACTTCCTTGACTGAACTTCCAACATCTTCCAACAATTCCTTTTTATTGGCCTTCAACTTAAGCTTCTTCGAGTAATGAATATCATCATCATCCTTATCCTCATCAAGGTCATTCAAAATAAGCCTTATCCTCGGCCTCCTCTGGATGTTAAGATTTTCACGTCGCTTCTCTCCTTGATATTTTTAGCGCATTCTTCTTCGGTATCTTCTCCACATTGCTCTTACGAGGACCAAAAGTGTCTCTTGGGAATCCTTGCATGAAATTCCTTTCAACCCACTTTTCTTATCTGCGGGGGAACCATCTTCACTTGACTTGTCCTGAAACCCAGAGAGACGGTTCAAATGAACGATAATCATTACTAGAATTATTGAAAGATAATCATTGTCACATAATAGCCATACAGATAGGTAAATGAACCAAATAGGTAAATGAACATGGAATAATCACAAGTTTCATCTTTAAGAAACTTGCAATAACTAGCTTTCCTTGCGCACTAATTTGGAAAGAAAAAGTACTTCCCCAAATAAGCTACCAAAAAGAATGCTTCTCAGGTGCATTAGTTATTCATATACTGAGAATAACCAAATTTAGGTTAAGTCGATTAACCAAATAAGCTATCAACCATAATTTCTACCAGACAAAATTTAGCAAATTTTATTAAGATTGAAGTGGATTTAGAAAATCCAAAAGATTAAGTCGAGTGTGCTATAAACCTTAGGAATGAGATTCCGCCGAGGCTGAGAGGCACCAGAAGGTTGTGCACTTTTAGAAGACAATAAACTGCAAGATGATCCTTAAGAATTGTTTTTGGTTTGACTAATGCTTGCCGCTCCACAAACTTTTGACTTCAACTTTTTCAGCTTCCTATCATTAGCTATACCATCCCCAGCATTCCCTAACTGCCTAACATACATAACATGCCTAGGATTTGTAGCATCTCCCCGACGTGCATTATTATATGTTACGCTAGATCCCCCATCATCCTGTCTCTTTTTAGAATAATCACCTTTAAACGTGTTAGCAGAAGAATCTCTAGATATAGAGTAATTGAGGTCATGGGATCGAGTAGCTGTCAGATTTCCTATCCTAGGTCCCCGAGGCATCTGGCTTCTTTTCTTTCTAACAGTAGCAATGAGCCCTTTGTATGAACTACCACCACAGTCATCCATGATGTACAAGAATAATGTGCTACCACAAGCAAATGGGTACCAATCACATTCCAGAACAAACCATCAAATGAACATAAGAAAAAACCACCACCAACATCACAACAACAAAAAGAATTCTCACATTCTAGAACACAAGCATATTAACGAACACACACCCACATGTCATACTCAAACATAACAAAACATCAAACAAATATATGAAAGCACCTTTTGATGCCTTTTAGCAAAATAATCACATTCCAGAACACAATCACTTTAATCATGAATAAACACTTAGGCACATGATAAATAACCGAAAGAAAAAAAATGCACCTTGTGGTGCCTCTCTCCATCTCCAAAGTGTATCCCCAGATGAATCTGAAACAGAAACAAATTGAAGAAAGATGGGTTTTTTTCTGAAAGCGGTAGGGTTAATAAGTAAAAAGGGCAAATGGGTGTTGATAAATTTATCACCACCCATGTCTATGGCCTAGATGTGACACGATGAATGGGAACTCGAAGGGACCCCAAACAAGCCTCTTAGCATATCATACACACATTCTTGGTCACGAAAGCAAAATAAACAATAACAAGAGATATAAGTAACGGATACAGGACTAAGGGAAGTCTTGATATTTATATATCATAAAAGAATTAAAGCTTAATGCATGAGTACGTTAATTGTTCCAACAACACCTCTAAAGATAGATGGGAGCAAGGGCTAAGACACTTTCCGCACTCACCGTCATAGTTTCAAGTATTCAACATAAAGAAATATTAAATAACAAAAGTAGCATAGATAGTGTCCCCGAACTTGAGGACTCACCAAGGCTTATCTCCAAAGCCTCGAACTAGCCACGTGGAGGATGATCAAGAGGTGCTCCGATTCCTACATGGTAACGTCATGTAGGCATAAAGTATGCATTAGTACCGTTGAATGTACTAAGTATATAGGATGCAATGAAACAAACATAGGCAACATAGTCAAAATGCATAATCATAAGCAATGGATAAGAATAATATCAATATGGCATGTATGATCAATACTTGAGGTAAAACATGCTGGTAAATCATATATGTTACAACTATAGATTACATGTGTAGGAAAAGACCATAGTCAACGACCAATCAAGCTATTATTTGGAATACAAGGCATGCGACCCCCTTAGAAGGTGATTGAGGTACATACCCCTCAATAAGATAGTAGGGCATGACACTTCCCAACAAGGTAATTGAGGTACATACCTCTTAACGAGGTAGTAGGGCATGTCACCCCCCGACAAGCTGATTGAGGTACATAACCCTCAACAAGGTAGTACGGGCATGCCACCCCCCGATAAGGTGATTGAGTTACAAACCCCTCAATAAGGTAGTACAGGCATACCACCCCCTAACAAGGTGATTGAGGCTTAACACCCCCTCAACAACGTGATTAGGCATGCCAACCCCAACAATGTATGGTCAACTTGCATCATCGTAGGTACTTTCCATAAATTCAATATATATATATATACACACTCCCTTAAAAATCATAACATTATTAGACTAGCAAACCATGCAATAGACCATCAATAATGCCATGACCCCAGCCTAGGGTCTAGACAAGGCGAATGGGGAACCCGAAGGGACCCCAAACAAGCCTCTTAACAAATCATTACACATCATTGGTCGCGGAAGCAATTAAACAACATAATTGAAGTAGAAATAGGGGCAAAGAAACTAAAGGAAGCTTTCCTAATATAAACATCAAACAAGAGAGCCAAGCCTCATGGCATAAATAGATAACGTTTCCAACAACACCTCTAAACATAGAACTTATCGGGGACCAAGACATACGACCAGCTCACCCTCATAGTCAATACATTCATAAAAGAAAGATAGACTTAATACATAGCATGAGATCACAGATTTGGTCCCTAGAATGGAGGAGTCACCAACTAGCTTGAGAAAATTCGTACTAGCCACGTGGAGAAAGATGCTCAAGTGGGGCTTCGGTTCTTACATGGTGACATCATGTAGGCATAGAATATGCATTAGTACGTTTGAATGTACTAAGTATGTAGGATGTAAATGCAACAAGAGATAAGCAACATAATAGAAACGCCATAAGCATAGGCAATGAGTAGCATATAACAATATGGCATGCATGGAAGATGTATAAAGTAAATGACGCTTACATTAAACATTATATATGTGCAAGAACATACCATCATTATAGAGTTCATAGGTTATCAAGGTACAAACCCCTTGATTGGTTAGAGGATCATCTTACACTACCACCCTTGGTGATTGAGATACAAACCTCTCAACCAGGTTATCAAGGTACAAACCCCTTGATTGGTTTGTGGATCGTCTTACGCTACCACTCTTTGTGATTGAGGTACAACCCCTCAACCTGGTTATTAAGGTAAAAACCTCTCGATATGGTTACCCAGACCCTTAACCTCCTGAGTAGGGCATGGTCAATTTCTAACATTATCTAGGAGAAAATCATATACATACATTCCTTTCATCATCAAAAGACATTCAGCTCATAAGACATGCATAAAACCTTCAATTCCTCAAGAAACTCTAACCTGACATTTTATCAAAACAGTTGGCGGGTGTGTAAAGCTAGTGTAAAACCATCCAATTTAGGGATGAAATCATGCAAGAAAATCCGATGTAAAACCACCCATCAATACCTGTAACACCCTCAAGCAACATTCACCAAAATCCTTCATCAAATCCCATAATAGATCTTAGATTCATAGCTCAAAACATGCTAAAGCAGTCATAATTTCATGAAACCCCTACATAGTTTATAGTCCAAATTCATAATAAGTAAGATCCATAAGCAACTCATTTTATAATCATACAATTTAAGTAAACAGAGCCCTCTCTCGTTGTTGTTCCCGGACCACCCATCGGCTTTGACTTTGATGATAAATAATGGAGTACCAAAGCATCTATGGGTTGAAGCATTATAGGCTTCATGGGTGAACGAAATCATGAATGAAACCCACATACCTTGACTTAGGAGAATTCCTTGGTGAAGAATGAAATGGAGACTTGAAGCTTGAGTTAAATCCTTAAGATCCGGAAGAGATTTGGACACTTGATTTTGATTGAAATAATAATCTAACTGTTTGAGTGAGTATTTGGGAATGTCTTGAATGATATGAGGGTGAAATATGGCTAAGTATAAGTATTTTTATGCAAGGGAAGAATTAGGCCCAAGACCCAAAAGCCTTGCACTGAAGTGGAAAAACTGCACGAAACATTACGTTGAGGCGCGCTAGCTCTCTGGAAATCGCATTTTTACGATTTTCAAATTTTGCTACCGTTGCTCTTAAATCAGGTTTAGACCCATTTTCCATTCAATTTTGCCCCCTGGACGAGAATATGAAGCCAGATTCTTGATATTATGAACAAATTTTGAGATATATGGAAATCATGATTCCTGGCACTTGTTGGGCACATTTTTGAGTGCTTTTTGGGGTCAGTTGAATATCTCCCCCTTGGAAATATTCGTCCCCGAATGTCAAAAAAAGTTATATGAGGGATGTAAACATGACAATTTCAGCCCACATAAGGATGCAACAATGCACTTAAACGTCATTTCAAAAATTTCAAAACAAGTGTAGAAATCACCATGAACTTGTCAATAAAACATGAATACATGCAAATGATATAGGGGCTAAATAATAAGGCTTGAAATCACATAGGGGACTTAGAATTAGTACCTTAGGATTTATTAGAATGGAAAAGATGAGGATATCATTTTTGCATGTCTGCTTCGGCCTCCCATGTAGCACTTTTGACTTGCTGATTTCTCTAAAGGACCTTAACAGAAGCAACATCCTTGTTCCTTAGCCTCTTCACTTGTCTATCTAAGATCTTCACTGGAACTTAGTCTTCAACAACACCCATAACATTAAGAGGCACAATAGCATTAGGGTCTCCCACACATTTCCTTAACATGGATACATGAAAGACCAGATGAAACAAATCTATCTCACTAGGAAATTCCAACTCATAAGCTACTTTGTCAATCCTCCTCGTTACCTTATAAGGAGCCACATATCTTGGACTCAACTGTCTGTTCTTACCAAAATAAACCACACCCTTCATGGGTGACACCTTCAAATAGACCCAATCACCAACTTTGATTCAAGATCCCTTCTCCTCACATCAGCATAGGACTTTTGGCGACTTTGGACTGTCTTCAACCTCTCTGTAATCATCCTAACCTTCTCAAGGGCCTCCATAACAAGATCCGGTCACAACAAAGCCACCTCTCCAACCTCAAACCACCAAATCAGTGATCTATAATGCCTATCATAGAGGGCCTCAAAAGGAGCCATACCAATGCTAGAATGATAGCTATTGTTATAAGCAAACTCAATCAATGGAAGATGATCATCCCAACTACCCTTAAGCTCCAATACATAAGCCCTAAGCATATCCTAAAATGTTTTGATAGTTCTTTCGCCTAGGCCATCCGTTTGAGGGTGAAAGGCCATACTAAGTTCAACTCTTGTACCGAGACCCCTTTGAAAAGACCTCTAAAAATATGAAGTAAATTGTGCACCACGATCCAATTTAATGGACAAAGGAACCCCTACAACCTCACCAAGCATAATATTCATCCCCATATGTGGTCTTAACAGGTAGAAAGTGAGCCGATTTTTTCATCCTATCAACCACAACCCAAATGGAATCAAAACCCTTTCTAGTCTTAGGTAATCCAACCACAAAATCCATATTAATCTCCTCTCACTTCCAACTAGGAATCTCTATATCTTGTGCTAGGCCACCTGGCCTTAGGTGCTCGACTTTAACATATTGGCAATTATGAGAACCGAAAACAAATTTGGCAGTGTCCATCTTCATACCTCCCCACCAATACATCTCTCGCAAATCCTTATACATCTTAGTAGAACCAGGGTGAATAGAATAGGAAGAACCATAAGCCTCATCAAGAATCTTTTCTCTCAAGCCATCAACACAAAACACACATAACCTACCTTGGTATCTAAGGGTATCATCTCCCCCTTGGGAGAAAACCTCCATGTTACAATCTTTTACTAATGCCTTGAATTCTAATAAAACAAGGTCAAGATCTTGCTTAGCTTTCACCTCCTCAACTAATGAAGATTTTGTTCCATCAACTACCACAACACCCCTATTATCCACGTCTTCCAACCTAACTCCCAAAAATCTAGCCAACTGATTGACCTCTCTAGCCACCCATCTACCACTATCATCAACATGAGATAGGCTACCCATAGACACCCTACACAAAGCATCCACCACCACATTAGCCTTACTGGGATGATAATGCACACTCATATCATAATCCTTAAGAAGTTCTAACCACCTTATTTGCCTCAAGTTGAGATCTTTTTGAGTGAAGACATATCAGAATCTCTTGTGATTGGTAAGCATATCAACATGCTCCCCATACAAATAGTGATGCCAAATCTGCAAAGCAAAAATCACGGGGCTAATTCTAGGTCATGAGTAGGATAATTTTTTTCATGCACTTTGAGTTGCCTAGAAGCATAGGCTATCACCATCCCATTTTGTATCAACACACAACTTAAACCAACCCTTGAAGAATCACAATACACAACAAACCCTTCTTGCCCTTCCAGTAGTGACAATATAGGAGCAGACACAAGCTTGTCTTTCAATATTTAGAAACTCTTTTCACACTCATAGGTCCACACAAATTTGGCTTTCTTTTGAGTCAACTTGGTCATAGGGGAAGCAATACAAGAGAACCCATTCACAAACCTCCTGTAGTAACCTGCTAAGCCCCAGAAACTCCTAATATCTGACGTGGTCAATGGTCTAGGGCAATTTCTAATCACACTCATCTTTTTAGGATCCACCTTAATACCATCCCCCGATACCACATGACCTAGAAAGGCAACCTTCTTCAACCAAAATTCACACTTCTCATACTTGACATATAACTTCTATTCCCTCAATCTTCGTAGCACTACACTTAAATGACCCATATGCTCCTCCTCACTATGTGAATAGATCAAAATATCATCAATGAACACCACCAAAAATGAATCAAGGTAGGGTTTGAAGACCTATTTATAAGATCTATGAAGATGGCCGGGGTATAAGTTAACCCAAAGGACATCACAACAAACTCATAATGCCCACACCGAGAAGGCTGTCTTGGGAATGTCACACTCCCTCACCTTCACTTGATGTTACCCGAACCAAAGATCAATCTTAGAAAAATGAGTAGCCCCTTGAAGTTGGCCAAATAAATCATCAATCCTTGGAAGATGATACTTATCCTTTATGGTAATACTATTGAGTTTCCAGTAGTCAATACACATTCTAAGGGACCCATCCTTCTTCTTCACAAACAATACTAGTGCACCCCAAGGTGATTGGCTAGGCCTAATGAAAACCTTATCTAACAAATCTCTCAGGTGCTCCTTCAACTACTTTAACTACGCCAGGCCCATACGGTAAGGGGGAATGGAAATGTGTTGGGTATTGGGAAGGAGACCTATACGAAAATCTATCTCCCTTTGGGGAGGAACACCGGGAAGGTCATTTGAAAGACATCTAGGAACTCGTTTACAACTAGAACTGACTCTATTGGAAGCACCTTGGACTCTACATCCCTTACCCTCACAAGATGATAGAGACATCCCTTAGAGTTTAATGTACGAGCTTTAATGCAAGACATGAACCTACCCTTGACCACCACATCATGACTCTCATATTCAAGGACGGGTTCATTTGGGAATTGAAATTTGACTCTACGGGTTCTACAATTAATATAAGCTTTGTGTGCATGCAACCTATCCATCCCAAGTATGACATCAAAATCCAACATTTCCTACTCAACAAGATCACTAGGCAATATGGGACAATTTCTATAAACCTTTCTAGTAACAATAGATGGACCAATAGGAGTGGACACCTCATAAGAGTCACACAACAATTTAGGCTCAACATGGAACTTTTTGGCAACAAAAGGGGTTACAAAAGAAAGAGTGGCACCCGGATTAATAAATGCATATACATCAAAATCAAAGACTTTTAACATACTGGTGACGACATCGGGAACCTCCTCAACCCCTTGCATCCCTTGGAGTGCATAGAACCGATTGTGCCTAGGGAAACCACCTTGTTGACCATCTCTCCAGCAAAGAACCACATTTTCATCTTGTGGACAATCCTCCTTACCCTTTTTGGTGTTACGAGGACAATCAATCTTTTTGTGACCCACTTCCAACATCCATAACTTGTATTAGTGTCTTTCAAACACGAGCCCCCTTGAGCCTTACCACATTTTGAACACACATTAATAGGAACCACACTACCAACACCTTGGGCCCTTGGGAAGTCATTGGCAAACCCCCTATTAGAAGCATGAGAAAACCCTTCGCCTGGATGGAAACGATCACCCTTTCGACTTTGGAACTTCCCGTCAAAACAAGCCCTTTTGGCCTCGTTACCCCTCCTTTTGCTCAAATGTTCCTCCTCCATTTGTTCAGCATAGGTCATTAAATGGGATAAATCCATGTTACTAATCAACATAGCAGACTAGCATTCCTCACTCACCAAATCGAATACACCCATCATGAACTTGTTCATTCTAGATCTTGGGTCTGCAACCAAGTGGGGAACATGTTTAGGGAGTTGTGATTGAACTTGAGGGCATACTCCCTCACACTCATAGACCTTTGTCTCAAATTCATAACTCCACTATCTTGGCCTCTCTAAGCTCAAGAGGGAAGAACTGATTAAGAAAAGCTACCTTGAACTCCTCCCAAAGCACCACATTGTTGATTCCTTTCTCCCCCTTCCATTGATTAAACCATATTTGTGCTACCCCTTTGAGTTGGTAAGGCGCTACCTTCGCTTTCTCTTCTGATATAACACCCATGATAGCCACTACCTTATAGACCTCATCAATGAACTCTTGAGGGTCCTCATCCACCTTAGACCCATAGAATGTTGGCGGGTTCATCCTCATGAAGTGTTTCACCCTAGATCCCGAGGTAGGAGCATGAGAGGCTTGGGCCCCTTGATTGACTTGATTGGCCACAATTTGTGCTAGCATAGTGAGAGCATCCTGGAGCTCACCATGAGCTGGTTGTTCGTTGAGGGTGTGGGCTCTTATTTCTCTTGTGTTAGGCAAAATCTAACGTAGCAAAGAACAATTGTCAGGGGGGGGGAAACCTTACTTTAATTTTATAACACAATGTACAACATGAAGAAGGGAAACATTTCCTAAAATGCCCCATATCCTCTTGCTCATAGTTGTGGTGCACAACACAAGCATGAACAAGACTCTAATCAACGCGGTGTATTGGACGCCGAGGATGAGTAACAACCTAGGGCTCTGATACCAAGTTTGTCCCGTCCCAAGCCTAGGGCCTAGACATGACACCGTGAATGGGTAACCCGAAGGGACCCCAAACAAGCCTTATAACATATCATTACACATCATTGGCCGCGGAAACAATTAAACAACATAATTGAATTCGAAATATGGGCAAAGGGACTAAAGGAAGCTTTCATAACATAAACATCAAACAAGAGAGTCAAGGCTCATGGCATAAATACATAATGTGCCCAACAACACCTCTAAACATAGAACTTAGTGGGGGCCAAGACATACAATCGGGCTCACCCTCATGGTCAATACATACATAAAAGAAAGATAATCTTAGTACATAGCATGACATCATAGACATGGTCCCTGGAATTGAGGAGTCACCAACTAGCTTGAGAGAATTCATACTAGCCAGGTGGAGGAAGATGCTCAAGTGGGTCTCCGATTTCCACGTGGTGATATCATATAGGCATAGAGTATGCATTAGTACATTTGAATGTACTAAGTATGTAGGATGTAAATGCAACAAAAGATATGCAACGTAATCGAAATGCATAAGCATAGGCAATGAGTAGCATATAACAATATGACATGCATGGAAGATGAATAAAGTAAATCATGCTTACATTAAACATTATACACGTGCAAGAACAGATCATCATTATAGAGTTCATAGCTTATCAAGGTACAAACCCCTTGATTGGTTGGTGGATCGTCTCACCCTACCACCCTTGGTGATTGAGGTACAAACCCCTCAACCCTGTTATCAAGGTACAGACCCCTTGATTGGCTGGTGGATCATCTCACCCTACTACCCCTGGCGATTGATGTACAAACCCCTCAACCCCGTTATCAAGGTACAAATCCCTCGACATGGTTACCCGGGCTCTTTACCCCTCGAGTAGGGCAAGGTCAATTTCCAACACTATATAGGAGAATATCATATACATATTTTCATTTCATCGTCATAAGTCATTCAACTCATAAGACATGCATTGGACCTTTAATTCCTCAAGAAACCATAACCGGATATTTTATCAAACACTTAGGGGGTGTGTAGAGCTAGAGTAAAATAATTCAATTTAGGGATGAAATCATGCAAGAAATTCAATGTAAAACCATCCATCAATACTTGGTAACAACTTCAAGCAACATACACCCAAACCCTTCATCAAATCCCACAATATATCTTAGATTCATATCTCAAAACATGGCTAAAACAGTCATAATTTCATGAAACCCCAACAAAGTTCATAGTCAAATTCATAGTAAGTAAGACCCATAAGCAAATCAACTTAAAATCGTGCAATTTAAGTAAAAATGAAGCTTAGCCTTCATAGGTGAAAGAAACCAATGAATGAAACCCACATACCTTGACTTTGGAGAATTCCTTGGTGAAGATAGAAATGGATACTTGAAGCTTAAGTGAAATCCTTAAGATCTGGAAAAGATGTGGACACTTGATTTTGAGTGAAATAATAGTCTAAGTGTTTGAGTGAGTATTGGGGAATGTCTTGAATGATATGAGGGTGAAATATGGCTAAGTATAGGTATTTTCATACATAGGAAGGCTTAGGCCCAAGACCCAAAAGCCTTGGACTGACGTGGAAAAACTGCACAAAATATTACATTGAGACGCACCTTGGCGCATTGCGCCAGGGGCACGCTAAATCTCTAGAAATCGCACTTTTTGCGATTTTCAAATTTTTTTATGTTTGCTTTTAATTGGGATTAGACCCATCCTACACTCAATTTTGCCCCCTAAATAAGAATATGAAGTCAGATTTTCTGTATCACATATGGATTTTGAGATATATATAAATTACAATTCTGGGCACTTTTGAGGCACATTTTCGAGAACTTTTTGGGGTCGTTTCAAATAAATCAAGAATCCATGTAAAGACATTTTATCAAGCACTTGGCTGCTGAGTAATACTAGTCTAAAATGATGCAATTCAAGAGTGAAATAATATGAGAAGACTCAATGTAAATCAACCCACCAACACATAGTAAAACCCTCTTGCAAGATACTTTGAGATCCATCATCAAATCTCATAGTAGATCATAGTTTCATAGCTCAAAACATGAATAGTCTCAATAGAGAAAATCAATTCATAGTGAAAGCTTGAAATAGACAAGCATGCATATTCAATCAACATTTCAGAAACCCAAACATAAATTATAATCAAAATTCATAATAAGAGATACCCATAGGTAATACAACTTGAAAACATGCAATTTTCATTAAAAGGAAGATTGGGCACCATGGGTGGAAGGACCCAATGGTTGAAACCCATATACCTCAAACTTGGGTTTTCTTGATGTAGTCTTGAAGGAGACTTGAAGCTTGAGTGGGATTCTTGAGATCTGGAATTATGCTTGAGACACTTGAATTTGGATGAAATATTTGGTTAAGTGTTAGAGAGGGTTTTGAGATGGTCTTGAGTGATGTAGAGTTGAAAAAATGGCTAAGAATAGTTACTTTTAAGCATATGTGGCATGGGGCTTTGACGCCAAGGCCTTTGGGCCAAAACAAAATTCTCAGCAAAAATTATCATTGATCCGCACCCCGGGCGTGTCACGACCAGGGCACAGATAGCCACTGGAAAACAATAATTTTGAAAAATTACTTTTCACTATGATTCCTCTAAAATAAAGGTTGTACCCATTTCCCACTCACTTGTGCCCCCTGATCACTAATATGAAGTCGAATTTTTGATATCTCGCATGAATTCTGAGATATATGGAAATTACGTTTATGGGCATTTTCGAGGCGCATTTTGGGGTGTTTTTGGGGCGTTTCAATATTTACCCCTTGGGAACATTCGTCCCCGAATGTCAAATAAACATACATATGATAAGTAATCAGGAAGATTTCTGCCCAACATGAAAGCAACAAATGCATTTAAACATCATTTTCAAAAATCTCAACATAAATGTCAAAAATCACCATAAACTTGTTACCATGATCATGAATGCATGCAAAATGACATAAGGGATGAAACTTAAGACTTGATATCATGTAAGGGACTTGTATTAGTACCATAGGCTTGAGTAGAGTGGAAGAGGTATGGATATCTCTTTCTCATGTCCGCCTCGGCTTCCCATGTTGCACTTTCAACTTGTTGGTTCCTCCAAAAGACATTGACGGAAGCTACATCCTTGTTTCTCAACCTCTTTACTTGTCTATCCAAAATTTCTACCAGAACCTCCACATAAGTCAAATTATCTTCTACCACACCCACAAAATCCAGAGGTACAATATTACTT
Source organism: Solanum medicagineum (assembly GCA_026153255.1). Taxonomy (NCBI): domain Eukaryota; kingdom Viridiplantae; phylum Streptophyta; class Magnoliopsida; order Solanales; family Solanaceae; genus Solanum; species Solanum medicagineum. Next base: position 23,011 of record JAPFFP010051900.1, read on the forward strand.
AGGTCACCTACACTTCTCAACATAGATACATGGAAGACTGAATGAACCATGTTCATATCAATGGGCAACTCCAACTCATGGGCCACCTTACCAATCTTCCTCAAAATTATATAAAGACCTTCAAACCTTGGGATCAATTTACCTTTCCTGCCAAATCAGACTAGACTCTTCATGGGTGATACTTTCAAGTAATCCCGATCACCAACCTTAAACTCAATATCTCTCCTCCTCGCTTCGGAATAGGACTTTTGTCTACTTTGGGTTGTTTTCAATATCCCTCTTATCAACCTCACCTTCTCCAATAAACCTCTATCAAATCTCTATAACTCTTTGCAGAATAGGGGTGAATAGAAAAGGTCAAATTATGAGTCTTATATAAAATCATCTTTCTCAAGTCATCAACACCAGGCACACACAATCTACCTTGGTACCTAAGGGCACCATCTCTCCCTTGGGAGAAAACCTCTACTTTACCATCTCTCACCACCATTATAAACATCATAAAACCTAACCCCTAATCTAGGCAACCGATGGACCTTTCTAGCCACCTCTTTACCACTATCATCAACATGAGCTAGACTACTCATAGAAACCCTACTTAGAGCATCGACCACAATATTAGCTTTACCGAGGTGATAATGCACACTCATATCATAATCCTTAAGGACCTATAACCACCTTCTTTGTATCAAGTTAAGATCCTTTTGGGTGATCACATATTGAAGACTCTTATGATTGGTGAACACATCAACATGAACCCCATACAAGCAGTGACGCCAACTTTTCAAAGGAAATACCACAGCTTCAAATTCAAGATCATGGGTGGGAAAATTCTTATCATGCACCTTGATTTGTCTAGAGGCCTAGATGTGACACGGCGAATGGGAACCCAAAGAGACACCAAAGAAGCCTCTTATAATATCATACACACACAATTGGTCGCAGAAGGGAAATAAACAACAATAAGAGAGATAAGTAAGGGATACGGGACTAAGGGAAGTTTTGATATTTATATAGCATAAAATAGTGAAAGCTCAAAGCATAAGTACATCAATTATTCCAAAACATAGATGGGAGTAGGGACAAGCTTATCTTTCAAAGTTTGATAACTCTTTTCACACTCATCGGTCCACACAAATATTGCCTTCTTTTAGGTCAACTTAGTCATAGGAGAAGAAACAAAAGAGAAGCCATTTACAAAACCTTCGGTGATAACTCGCCAAACACATGAAACTTCTAATATCTGTTGTAGTCAAAGGTCTAGGTCAATTTCTAATCACCTCAGTCTTCTTAGGGTCCACCTTAATGCTATCACCCGACACCACATGCCCTACGAAAGCAATCTCTTTCAACCAAAACTCACATTATTCATATATTGCATACAACCTCTCCTCCCTTAAGATTTGCAGCACCATCCTTAAGTGATCCACATGCCCCTCCTCACTATGGGAATAGATCAACATATCATCAATAAAAACCACAACAAACAATTCAAAGTAGGATTTGAAGAACCTATTCATAAGATCAATAAATATAGCCAGTGCATTAGTCAACCCAAAGGACATAACCACAAACTCAAAGTGCCCATACCTAGTCTGGAAATCCATCTTGGGAATGATACACTCCCTCACTTTCACTTGGTGATACCCAGACAAAAGATCAATCATAGAGAAGTTGATCGAAGAGGTCATCAATCCGTGTTAGAGGGTACTTCTTTTTTATGGTGACTTCATCAAGTTACCGGTAACCAATGCACATTCTAAGGGAACTATCCTTCTTGTTCACAAATAACATCGATGCACCCCAAGGTGATTTACTAGGCCCTACAAAACACTTCTCCAACAGTACCTCAATTGCTCCTTCAACTCCATCGGGGCTATACAGTAAGGGGGAATAGAAATGGGTTGAGTGTTGAGAAGGAGGTCTATACCATAAAATCTATTTCTCTTTCGGGAGGAACACCGGGAAGCTCATCAAGAAAGACATCAAGGAACTAATTAACTACCGGAACCGACTCTATAGGAAGGATTTCAACTCAATATCCCTAACCCTCACAAGATGATAGAGATATCCTTTAGAAATCAACCTTTTGGCTTTAAGACAAGAAATGAATCTACACTTAACCACCACATCACAACTTTCCCACTCAAGGACAGGTTCATTAGGGAATTGGAATTTAACCCTACGGGTTCAACATCAAATAGAAACATAATATGCATACAACCAATCCATCCCAAGAATGACATCAAAATCCACCAAATCTAATTCAACAAAATCACAAGGCAATATTTTATGCAAAAAGAACACAGGACAATTTCTATAGACTCTCCTAGCAATAATGGATGCACCAATGGGACTAGACACTTCATAAGATTCATACAAAAATTAGAGACTAACATGAAGCTTTTTGGCAACAAAAGGAGTAATAAAAGTGAGAGTGGCACCCGGGTCTATCAAAAGCATACACATCAAAATCAAAATATAAAACCTTTAAAATACCTGTAAAGTGTCATGCCAAGTCTAGTGACTCCTAAAGGGGTATGGTTGGAAACTTCGACGGTCATCCCCATAATCCTTAGTAATCCATGGACAATGTCTTGACTCATGATCCTTTGCACCGCAGTCGAAACATACACTACACATTTGTGACTCATAGGGGAGACTTGAACATGAGAAACCTTGCCTTTCCCTTAAACAAATGGACGGTTAGGAATCTTACCCATCTTGCCACACCCAAAGCATGCACCCGTTTTTCTCCTACATGTTCCACTATAGTTTCTCCCACATTTTGGGCACCTAGGATGAGTCATTCCATCACTGTCACTAGACTTAGCATATGGAAGCCTACCTTCAATTTGAGCTCTTCTTTTTATTTCCTTTGAGGCCACCAAGCAATCTCTCATCTTATTCCCAACACCACCACACTTGAAGCAATTCACAATTTCCGCTAAACAACTTCCTTGATGTCTATTGCCATACTATTGACAAGTAGAGAAAAGGATCCTCTCCATTCCGTGTTTGGACACTGATAGTCTATAGAAAATGAGACACCACCAACTTGGGCCCTCTTAGCTTCACTCTCACTCCTCTTATCTCCTGAGGTCTCGGGAACACCCACTTGTTGATTGAGTTGATTGGCCAATAGCCATAGAGCATTACGAACCTTTGCATTTGACATGTCACCGTTGGGAGTTGACCTTCAAGTGAGGGATGATCACTACTGCTCACCACCCTAAATAGCTTAAGACATGTTCTGAAATGCAATGATTAAGAATGAGAAATAAGTCTTAGAGGACTTAACTCTATCACACGATATAGATCATAAAGAAAGGAAGACATTTCATAAAATGCCTCATAGCATCTTACTCATAGTTGTGGCGCCCTTCACAACAATGAATAAGACTCTAATGGGCGTAGTGTGTTGGAACCCAAGGACCATTTACAACCTAGAGCTCTGATACCAAGTTTTCCACAACCCAAGACTAGACGTGACGTAGCGAATGGGAACCCGAAGGGACCCCAAACATGCCTCTTAGCATATCATACACACATCCTTGGTCGCGGAAGAAAAATAAGCAACAACAAGAGATATAAGTAAGGGATACAAGACAAAGGGAAGTCTTGATATTTATATAGAATAAAAGAGTCAAAGCTCAAAGCCTACGTATACTAATTGTTCCAACAACACCTTTAAACAAAGATGGGAGTGGGGCTAAGACACTTTCCAAGCTCACCTTCATAGTTTCAAGTATTCAACATAATGAAATATCAAATGACAAGAGTAGCATAGATAGTATCCCTGAACCTGAGGACTCACTAAGGCTTATCTCTAAAGTATTGAACTAGACATGTGGAGGATGATCAAGAGGTGCTCCGGTTCCTACATGGTAACATCATGTAGGGATAGACTATGCGTTAATATTTTTGAATGTATTAAGTATGTAGGATGCAACAAAACAAACATAGGCAACATAGTCAAAATGTATAATCATAAGCAATGGATAAGTATAATATCAATATGGCATGCATAATCAATACTTGACGTAAAACATGCTGGGAAATAATATAAGTTGGGAATATAGATTACATGTGTAGGAAGAGACCATAGTCAAAGACCAAGCAAGCTATAACTTGGAATCCAAGGCATGCCACACCTTGGAAGGTGATTGAGGTACATTTCCCTCAACAAGGTAGTAGGGCATGCCACTCTCTAACAAGGTGATTGAGGTACATACCCCTCAACAAGGAAGTAGGGCATGCAACCCCTCGACAAGGTGATTAAGGTACATACCCCTCAACAAGATGGTACGGGCATGCCACCCCCGACAAGGTGATTGACGCTTGAGACCCCCTCAAAAGGGTGATTGGGCATGCCGCCACCCCCTCCCCCCCCCCCAACAAAGTGGTCAACTTGCAACACCGTAGTTACTTTCTATAAGTTCATTACATAGATACATTCCCTTTAACATCATGATGTTATTAGACTTGTAAACCATGCAATAGACCATCAATAACTCAGTAATCCTTGTGAAGACATTTTATCAAACACTTGGCGGATATGTAATGGTAGTTCAAAATTTTCCAATTTAAGAGTGAAATAATGTGAGTAAACTCGATGTAAATCAACCCACATCACATAGTAAAAACCCTCATGCAAGATACTTTGAAATCCATCATCAAATCTCATAACAGATCATAGTTTTATAGCTCAAAACATGCATAGTCTTAATAGACAAAACCTATTCATAGTGCAAGCTTGAAAAAGACAAACATGCATATTCAGTCAAAATTTCATAAAACCACATCACAATTTATAATCAAAATCCATAAAAAGAGATACCCATAGGTAATACAACTTGAAAATATGCAATTTTCATAAAAAAGAAGATTAAGCACCATGGGTGAAAGGACCCGATGGTTAAAACCCACATACCTCAAACTTGGGTTTTCTTGATGTAGTCTTGAAGGAAACTTGAAGAATGAACGGGGTTCTTCAAATCAAAAACTATGCTTGAGACACTTGAATTGGATGAAATATCTGGTTAAGTGTTAGAGAGCATTTTGAGAGAGTCTTGAGTGATATAGAGTTGAAAAATGGCTAAGTATAGATGTTTTTACCCATAAGTGGGCATATGGATATGACCCCAAGGCCCTTCCAAAACAAAATTTCCAGGAAAAATGAACACTGATCCGCGCCCCTGGGAATAGAATATTTTGAAAAATTATTTTTACGGTTCCTCTAAAATTGGGCTTATATGTAGTCCTCACTCAATTGTGTCTCCTGATCACGAATATGAAGTTGAATTTTCGATATCATGCGTAGATTTTGAGATATATGGAAATTATGATTGTGGACATTTTTGAGGCACATTTTCGGGCGATTTTGAGGTGTTTCAAAATTGATTAAAGTAAGTAGTAGTTGTAGTAAAGAAAATGAAGAAAAAGCATTGAAGAAAGATGTTTTTTTTTCATTTTCTTCATTTTGTTTTTTTTGCAATGTAATCACTTTTTTTCTTCTATAGTTTTCTTTTAGCCAAACTGATATTGACTATAATCGCCGCTCCTTTCATCATCTCCAGCTCTTCCATTTCAATCCTTTCTTCTCCTTCTTCTTCTTTCTATGCAGGGGTTTTGGAGTGATGTAGAAAAGTTGTGAAACTACAAAGAAATACCAACCTTTGAGTTGTGCATACAAATTTATATTTAACAGAAAAAATGGATAATCTAATTAAGTTTATATATCTTAATATTAAAATTAATAAAATACTCTGATGTTATTAAGTTGTCTCTACATAGAAACTTTAATATTATAAATTTTTCCCAAGAACTTTTATTAATGTAATATTGCTAAGTTCTAATTATCTTCAATTACATTTTTTGGATTATAACATTATTTCTGAATATATTGATATTCCAATAGTGTCAAAACTTCCTAACTTGAATGTTAAATTACTATAATATTCCCAACTTAAAAATCAATTTAGTATATTTTTATCATATTTATTTAATTATTTTTTATTGTATTGAAGGTAGATTAACATAAAAGGATTGTGACTTTTTCGAAAGGTTGTGACTTTTTCGAAGAGTTGTGACTTTTCTGAATGGCTATGACTTTTCTGAAAGGTTATAATTTTTTGAAGAGTTGTCGCTTTTTTGAAGGGTCTATACTATCTTAAAAGTATGAGCTCCCTAACTTGAATGCTAAATCACTATAATACGCTCAAATTAAAAATTAATGTAGTATATTTTTTACATTGTATATTTTACTTATTTAATTATAATATATTAAATTGAAATTAAGAAGATAATTTTTCGCATTGAAGGATTGTGAGTTTTTCGAAAGACTGTGACTTTTCCAAGGAGCTATGACTTTTCCAAAGAGTTGTATGGTTATGACTTTTCTAAAAGGTTGTGACTTTTTCGAAAAACTATGACTTTTCAAAAAGCTCTGACTATTTCGAATGGTTGTGACTTTTCTAAAGGGTTGTGACTTTTTTGAAGGGTTGTGACTTTTCTAACGAGATTACTATAATATCTCCATCTCAAAGATTAATTTAGTATATTTTTTATATTTTAAATTATATTTATTTAAAAATATTATGTGTATTAAAGTAGATAATTTTTCATATTGAAGGGTTGTAACTTTTTCGAAAGGTTGTGATTTTTTCAAGGAGTTGCGACTTTTTCGAAGAATTGTGATTTTTCCGAATTCGAAGAGTTATGACTTCTTCGAAGGATTGCGACTTTTTCGAAGGGTTTTGATTTGTTAAAAGGGTTCAGACTTTTCTGAACAGTTGTGACTATTCAAATGGTTATGACAGGCTAAAGTACTGTTTAATTAGGAATGATGCCTTTTGAGTTTTTTAACTTTTGTTCGACTATCTAATTGATTATTAAAATATTAAATTATTTAAGAATGAATAAATAAGAATTATGTGAGAGCCCCACAATATGCATTGGCAATCCTGTTTCTCCGCTTCACCACTTGTACGCAACCATTCTTAAATGCCATCCTATCCTAAAACAGTGCCTTTAGCCCTTCAACCTCTAATTCTGCATTTAAACCTCTTCAGCACATCTCCCACCTAACACTTGTCGTATCTCCTAACATTTATTACCCCTTCTACACTTTTTCAAAATTTTCTCAGTCAATCATTTAAAGATCAAAAACATTTATTTTAAAATTAAATAAGCATTTATTTAGATACACTCATATTTAATTAGTTCTAAGAAACATAATCATACTGGAGCATCTTACATGTTTTTGTAGGATGATGTTAGGCCCCGTATATTTTTGAACTAAACATAAGTGTACAATTGGGAGAATTGGAGGTAGTGGTCTTTTAATGATAAGTTAAGTGGATTAGTGGAATTTGAGTAAATTAGTCGAAGGTCCTTATATTGAGCGGAATTTTAA
>JAPFFP010051908.1:0-30422 GCA_026153255.1 Solanum medicagineum
CCCAATCACCCACTTTGAATTCAAGTTCTCTTCTTCTCACATTGGCATAGGATTTTTGACGACTTTGGGCTGTCTTTAACCTTTCTCTAATCATCCTAACCTTCTCAAGAGCCTCCATAACAAGATCTGGTCGTAATAAAGCCACCTACCCAACATTATAAGAAACCAACCGGTAATGTACAACGTCTCCCATAAAGAGCCTCAAAAGGAGCCATACTGATGCTAGAGCTATAGCTATTGTTGTAGGCAAACTAAATCAAAGGAAGATGGTTATCCCAACTACACCTCAACTCCAATACACATGCCCTAAGCATATCTTCAAGGGTTTAAATGGTTCCTTTGGCTCAACTATCCGTTTGGGGGTGAAAGGTCTTACAAAGGTGAACTTTTGTACCAAGACCCTTTTGAAAAGACCTCCAAAAGTGTGAAATGAATTGTTAACCAAGATCCCATATAATGGACAAAAGAAGACCATGTAACCTCACTAACTCATGGATGTACAACCTTGCATACTTTAAGACCCATATCTAGTCTTAACCGGTAGAAAGTGAGCTGATTTTGTCATCCTATCAACCACCGCCCAAATGGAACCAACATCCTTTCTAGTATTGGGAAAACCAACCAAAAAATTCATATTAATCACCTCCCACTTCCAAGTAGGAATCTCTATGTCTTGGGTTAGACCACCCGACCTTTAATATTCGGCTTTGACTTGTTGACAACTATGGCAACCGAAAACGAATTTGGCAATGTTCCTTTTCATGCCTCCCCCCCTCAAGTCTCCATATATTTTGGTAGGACCAGGGTGGATAGAATATGAAAAATTATGGGCCTTATCAAGGATCTCTTCCCTCAAATCATCATCAAAAGGAAGAAACAACCTACCTTGGTACCTAAGGGCCTCATATCTCCCTTGGGAGAAAACCTCTACTTTTCCCTCTTTCACCAAGGACTTCAATTCAAGCAAGGAGGAGACAAGATCTTGTTTTGGTATTGCCTCATCAATCAATTAAGACTTAGACCCATCAATAACAACACCATCATCACCAACTTCTTCCAACATAACCCCCAATCTAGCCAATTGATGCACCTCCCTAGCCATCTCCTTATCACCACCATCAAAATGATCTAGGCTACCCGTAGACACCTTACTCAAAGCATCCGCCACCACATTTGCCTTACCCGGATGATAGTGCATACTCGTATGATAGTCTTTAAGAAGTTCTAACCATCTCCTTTTCCTCAACTTGAGATCCTTTTGAGTGAAGACATATTGGAGGCTCTTATGGTGAGTGAACATATCCACATGCACCCTATAAAAGTAGTGACGCCAATTCTTTAACGCAAAAACAATGGAAGATATCTCTACATCATGGGTAGGGTAGTTCCTTTCATGTACCTTGAGTTGTCTAGAAGCATATGCTATGACCTCATTGTGCATCAACACTACCCAAACCCACTCTAGGAGCATCACAATACACAACAAATCCCTCAAACCCCAAATGGTAATGACAATATCGTAGTGGACACAATCTTGTCTTTCAATGTTTGGAACCTCCTCTCACATTCATCATTCCAGACAAACTTAACCTTCTTTTGAGTCAATTTTTTCATAGGGGAAACAATGGAGGAGAACCCATTTACAAACCTTCTATAGTAACCCGCAAGGCCCAAGAAAGTCCTAATATTTGACGGGGTCAATGATCTAGGCCAATTTCTAATCACATCGATTTTCTTAAAATCCACTTTTATACCATGCCCCGACACCACATGAGCCAAGAATTCAACCTCCTTCAACCAAAATGCACACTTGTCATATTTGGTAAACAATTTCTCCTCCCTCAATCTTTGCTACACAACCCTCAAATGCCCCATATGCTCCTTCCTACTATTTGAATAGATCAAAATATCATAAATGAAGACCACAACAAAGAAATCAAGGTAAGGTTTGAAGACCCAATTCATTAGGTCCATGAAGTTGGTTGGTACATTGGTCAACCCAAACAATAACACAACAAACTCATAATGTCCATATCTAGTCTGGAAGGCCATCTTAGGAATAACACACTCCCTCTCCCTCACTTGATGATACCTAGACCGAATATCAATCTTAGAAAAGAAGCTAGCCCCTTCCAATTGGTCAAACAAATCATCAATCCTTGGGAGAGGATATCTATTCTTGATGGTGACCCTATTGAGTTGCCAGTAGTCAATGCACATTCTAAGGGACCCGTCCTTCATTTTAACAAACAACACTGGAGCACCCCAATGTGATTGGCTAGGCCTAACAAAACTCCTTCTCCAACAAATCTTTCAATTGCTCCTTTAACTCTTTCAACTCCGTCGGGGCCATACGGTAAGGGGGAAAGGAGATACGTTGAGTATCGGGGAGGAGGTCTATACCAAAATCTATTTCCCTTCCAGGAGGAACATTGTCATTTGGGAAGATATCAAGAAACTCATTTACAATCGAAGTTGACTCTATGGAAGGGACTTTAGGCTACACATCTTTAACCCTCACAAGATGATAAAGATACCCCTTAGAGATCAACTTACGGGTTTTAATACATGAAATGAATCTACCCTTGAAACTTGACCCTACAGGTTCTAGAATCGGTAGAAGCATATTAGGCATGCAACCAATCCATCCCAAGAATGACATCAAAATCTACCATGTCTAATTCAACATGATCACAAGGCAACAACTTATGCAAAATGCAAATAGGGAAACTCCTATAAATGTTTCTAGCAACAATAGAGGCACTAATAGGAGTAGACACATGATATGACTCATGCAACAACTCAGGGTCAACATGGAACTTTTTAGCAACAAAAGGGGAAACAAAGGAAGGAGTGGCACCCGGATCAATCAAAGCATATATATCAAAGTCAATGATTTTAAACATACCGGTAACAATATGGGAAACCTCATCAACCCCTTGCCTTCCATGTAGAGCATAAAACTGATTGTGCCTCGGAGCACCATCTTGAGGACCACCTCAACCCAACGGACCCGTATTTGAACCCTGGCCCTTTCCACGATTTCATGGACAATCCACCTTTTCGTGACCAAGTTCCCCACATTCAAAACATGCATTAGAACCTTTCAAACATGGCCCTCCATGACTCCTTCCATATTTAGGGCACACATCAATAAAAGCCACACCACCAACACCTTGAGGCCTAGAGAAGTCATTGGCAAACCCCTTATTAGTAGCATGAGAAGGCCTTTGGTCCAGATGTCTAGTATCCTTTTGGAATTTACCCTCAAATCGGGCCCTCTTTGCCTCACGCCCCCTTCTTTTCCTCAATTTCTCCTCCATTTGCTCGGCAAAGGTCATCAACCGAGACAAGTGCATGTCACTAATTAGTATGGTGGACCAACATTCTTAACATACCAAGTCGGAGACTCCCATCATGAACTTATTCATTCTAGATCTACAATCAACCACCGAATGAGGAGTATACTTTGAAAGTTGATTAAACTTGATGGCATACTCCCTCACACTCATAGCACCCTGTTTCAATTTAATAAATTCCATTAACTTAGCTTCCCTAAGCTCAAGAGATGAAAACCAATTAAGGAAAGCCAATTTGAACTCCTCCCAAAGCACCACATTACCAATTCCATTCTCACCCTTCCATTGATCATACCATATTTGGGCTACCCTTTTGAGTTGGTATGCTGCCAACTTCTCCTTTTCATTCAGCCCAACACCCATGATATTCAAGAACTTGTAGACCTCATCAATGAAATCTGGTGGATCTTCATCCACCTTTGACCCAAATAACACCAAAGGATTCATCCTAATGAAGTCTCTTACCTTAGCTCCTGGGGTAGTAGCATCAGGGGATTTTTGAGTGAGTATTAAGGAATGTTTAGGATGATCTGAGGGTAAAATATGGCTAACTATAAGTAAAAACACATTTGGGAACCCTTAGGCCGAAGACTTAGAAGTCTTGGACCGAACTAAGACAAAACAAGCACGTTTTAACACAGCGACGCGGATTCCTCTCTGGAATTCGCACTTTGAAAAATTATAATTTCTAATCTTTTGCTCTTATCGGGGTTAGACCCTCCCCCTTCTAATTTTGACTCTTTGAATAAGAATATGAAGTTAGATTTTCAATATCGTACACAGATTTTGAGATATATGGAATTTAAAATTTGGGGCATTTCGAGGCACATTTTCCGGCACTTTTTGGGGTCGTTTCAGTCTCAGTACAATTTAACGGGAAAAGTTCTTGATTTACACACAACATATGAATAATACAATCAACTCACACTTATGTGGCACTAAATAATACAATCAATATATCTAGTTTACTCTTTTAACTCAACTTAGCCCTATCCTTTCAGTATCAGTAATGTCATTAAAAGATTCATTAAAATTACTATCTAAATAATCATTTAGCGCATCAAGACAAAATAGAGGGGTATCATTTTTAATTTCAAATAAGTTAATGCCATAGATTTCAGTATAATATGTTATTATTACTACTTAAAAATCCTAAAAATGTTGGTTCAACAGTAAATAAAGGTCCTTAGGGAAAGAAAGAAGCAAGAAAACCTAGCAGAGTCACAATTTGAGTAGATTTAGGCCTTGGTTACTCAAACTTCATTGAGGCCTATACCTACCTATACCCTATCCAAAAAAGTTATGCATTGCCCGCAGTGCACTTTATCAAGTACAAATTAGAGATAAGGAATACAGAATAAAAAATTTGGTGCCTAAGCATCGATATTTGTCTGTGTAGGCCCACTTAGTGCATCCTAGCAGCCTCATCTGGCATAGCAGTTGAAGATAAGGGTTTAGCACCCCTCACCCATTTTATCTCCCGCTCCTATCTTAGCTCATTAATCAATGATGCTTGTTTGGCGGTCGCTATCTCATGATGCTCCTTTTTATGAGCCCATCTCGAGGATGTTTTTGAAGACTTATCACTAGTTCATGGTCTCTTTATAGAGATTGGTGTAGAAGTGTCATTAGTGAATAGATTCAATATCCCTGGAGATCGATAATGAAACTAGTACTAGTGCTGATGTGCTGTCAACATACAACACATTTGATTCCTAAAACATAGAATTTTGTGTGTTCTCAATGCAACTTTTATGGTTATTATGTGTTTTTTGTGTTTGTTTTTGCAGGAAAAGCACATTGGCATAACATTGGAACAAGTGCAGGGTTTGCTGATTTTGATGACATGAATTTCTATGAGTCGTATCTCTGTTTACGAGTCATAGAGGTGGTCTGGTGGAGGTTTCTAGTGTTGAAGCAAAAGTTAATGTTCAGCCACATGAGACCAAATTACGAGTCGTAGTTCTATCTACGGGTCGTAAAGGGAGGTTCGCAGATATTTCTAGTGTTAATCAGATTTGGACCAAGTGATGCAAATATGGATTACGAGAAGTCAATATGAGTAGTAGATCAGGCTACGACTCATGAAGGTGTTTCATATCTGTGAAGTCCAAGATGCAACAGGCTAATCACGAAAGTTGGATTATGGCTCATGACCCTAGTTTCGAGTCATAATTGTGCCTCGTTTCATAAGCTGACCAATTTTTCTAATTAATTTTGGGACTTATTTATAAATACTATAAATAGAAAATACTAGGTCATTTAAAGCAGTCTTTGAAGTTTTTCAGTTATTTTGCATAGAGAGAAGCTGAGAATAGAGTAGAGAGCAAGAAAATAGAATATTCTTAGAGTTTTAGTTTTGGAGACTACATTTTTAGAGAAGAGATTCACTTGTGGATTAAATTCAATTTTCAATCTTGTGATTCTCAGTACACATTGGATTTTCTCATTCTTTAATCTTCTTGGGTAAGTGATTAACCATGTTTTCTCCATCCATTATTTCTTTATTTTCCCAAGTTATTTATGAGTAGCTAAACCCACAACTTGGGGTTGTGGGAAGCATGAGAATCTAACTTAGAAAACCCAGATTATTTGCAATTCTTAGAGTGGGTATTTGTATGTATTAATCATTTTTCTTCATTTTGAATGTTTTCTAGTGGTGGCCTACATTAAAACTTTCCTAGGGTTATCTTCCCAATCTAGGTGGTAACAAATAGGAAAAGACAATTATTAATGTGATTCGATAATGTGTTCTCATATAATCAACCGAACTCGGCCAAAGGGAGGTTGATTGGGACTATAGGTAATGGTTAGTTGAGCACATTATGGAGATGGGCCAAGTCGTATAGTGAGATTCGACCTTCACCTTTGACCAAAGGGTTGGAAGAACCTAAATTACCATCCTACATGCAATATTCTAGTTGAGAATTGTAATATTTGGGGAAGTTGAGTTAGTGAATCATGGGGAACACAATACCCAAGTTGCTCTCCATTATTATTTCTCTCCCAATTTTAGTTAGTTTAGATTAATTTTCTATCAAACATTGCATACCCCCCCCCTTTCAAAGAGAATTGAGTTGGTTGATTCTTGTATTGATTATTGGTAAACCAAGTGGCAAAAGTCTCATATTCCCTATGGGATTGGATCCTAACATTTTTTAGGTTTATTATTTTGACGATCGCTTTTACTTCAGAAAAAGGTGTATCTTGAGCGTGATCATATGAAAAATGGCACCGTTGCCGGAGCGGCGAGACTTTGATTTGGCTTCACTAGTAATATAATTCATGTGTTAATTTCTTAGTTTTCTATATTTTACTATTAGTTTTTCTTTTGTTGATTTAGTTTTCTTTGCAGGGTATATTAGGTATTGTATGTCCAATACAATGAGTCAAGACATTTCCTTAGCTCCAATTGATTTAGAGACCCAATGAGTTACAAGGAGAATCGCTCAGGAAAATGCTAATGTCGCGATTAATTAAGCTATGAATCAGAATGATGATGTTGAGGATAGGGATGACAATCCACCACCATTGGAGATGAAACACCCCTCATGTGCTTCAGAATGCCCCATAATTGCAATTTCCATATATCTCAAAGTTCGTGCGTGATTTCAAAAATTTGACTTCATATTCTTGATCGGTGGCGAAATTGAGTGGGAAATAGGTATAACCCAGATTTTAGAAGACCCATGGAGAAAAATAATTTTTGCTAATTTTTCAATTTCTAGTGTCTGTGTGCGCCAAGGCACGGACTAGTGTAAATCTTGCTCCACATCTGGTTCGCGTCGCGCCCATTTAATGGGAAATCTACTATACTTAGGCATATTTCAACTCTATAACTCAGAAAAATCCTCTCTAAAACCTCTCCAAGTGTTAATCAAATTTCTTGTTCAAATTCAAGAAGTTCTAGTCCAGGGTGAAATTAATGATATTTCAGAGGAAACTATTAGGAGGATCCAATTCGAGCGGAACAACAGAGTACCTCATTCTACCGCGGAGTATGATGATAGAATTGCAATTATATGGAAAATGGTGATCGAGAAGAATGTGGAGATGAAGACCAAGTTACTTTGATGGATAGCTGGCCAGATATGCAAGGAGGGATTTGAGCCTACATGGGTCACAAAACATGTTGATCAAATCGTGAAATACACCTATCATTCTAGGTTAAATTTTGGTGGTCTATTATCCGCTGGCGCATCAGGCCCACTTTTACAGATAACGTGATCACCTTTGAGAGGGTTTTACTACTAGCAAGCATTCTAGCTGGTTACAATATTGATTGGGCCTGAGTCATGGCTGAGCAGATCCACGAGTTGGCGATTCGTACTCAGACCTCATTACTTTTTCCTATACTGATACACCAATTGTGTAATGAGGCAGGGGTATATGTCTCCCTTCACTTGGACCCACATGTAGAGGCTCTCTGATCCATAGATCTCATCTTGATTAAGGATGATGAAAACCCAGTGGCCTTACAACAAGTTGTTTTCCCTATTTAAGATCCATTTCCTCTAGAGCCGCTACTTCAGGAACCAACTCCAACTACCAGTTCCACCCCAGTTGCTTCAGAGCCGCCTCCAGCTACTGAGACCGAGCCGATTCCATCCTTCTACACACCTACACCAACACCTCTTACTACATAATGTTGACGCTACAGACTTTTCTCTTATGTGTGCTTTTGCTTTTCAAGCATTGGTATGTAGGGTAGCGAAAATGGAGCTTCAGTTGGGCAGGTTAGCTGGTCAGATCAGACCTTAGGTTGGTCAGACTGTCCATGACTCAAAGGAAAGGGATATGGCATACACTCGTGAGTTGATAGATGAGTGAGTTAGAGCAATGGATGGTGGAGTAAATGTCTTCGAGGATCGGGTCTAGAAGTGACTCGAGGATGCCCATCCTACTGACATGATTGTTGTTACAGAGGAGTTGGCCAAGTTCAATGCCAACTTGTTGAGGATGTTCGTAGCTCCAATAGCAGTCCTGGAGGTCGCACTGATAGATGATGATGTTTTTCATTTGTTCGATGATCGCCCATCTACCCACGGGAAGAGGCCCCTCAAGAGTGACGACCCAACGGTGAGCCAGAAAAGGCTCAAGAATGTTCATAAGGTAGTAGCATTGGGAGAGCAGCTACCTGATGAGATGGTGTAGGAGTCTTTAGCTCTGGTAGCATTGAGGAGGGACCAGGAGCAGCAGATAGCACAAGGAGCCAGGAGCTCAGGTACCATTGCAACCCCGACCACCAAGGAGGAGATTGGACCACAAGAGCCCCAGGACCCCCAGGTCCAGATAGATGCCAATACTTGAGCACCATGTGTTTGATATTTTTGACCATCGTCCTTATTTGCTACTTATGGATACTTTGTTCCTTGTTTTAGATAATATTTTCTTTATGTTTTATTTTGAATGTTGTTTTTAAATATGTTTTGGATGTGTTGTTTTAACTTGTTAATTATATATATATATATATATGTGTGTGTGTGTGTGTGTGTGTGTGTGTTTACTTTCCGGAAAAAGTATTTTCTTTTGGTGGTGTGTGGGAAGTTATGGATTAGGGTGAAGTCTGAGTAACCTCAAGTCCATATCTTCCCCTATTTTCGATCCCAAGGTTTTCTTGCCGTGTTTCTTTTTCCTTGTGAATTCTTTTAATTTCTATTGAACCAACATGTTTAGCTGGTGTAGATAATTTATAGATATATAGTTGTTACTATCTTTTTACATATATGCAATCTTGAAATGCTTTTTGAATGTTTTGAAAATTTGGTACCCTCAAAAAATGTTTTTTTTTTTTTTTGAGATTGTTGGTTATTTTTGCAATCGTGCATAAGATTATCTGACAATGTTAGTTCTGATAAAGAGAAGGCAAGTTGATGCTTGAAGCATGACCTGTAAGTCTATACTTGATTGTGTATGCGATGTCATGTGTCTGTGAGCTTATTTTGCCGCATTCATGTAGTATGTATGGACTCAAAACTTGTCTTGTTACTCTATGATTGGACTGGTGATATGGTTGATTGGGAAAGGATCTTAGGGCATTGTTCTTTTAGTGAAGTCCACTTTTGCCTAAATGACCTACCAAATGTTTTAGTTTATCCCTTATTCCAATTGTTTGAGTTGTTTATGCACCTATTCTTTCTTGACACATAGCTAGCCTTGCCTTATTTTATGAAATAACTGATATTGGCCCTGGTCTATACTTGAACATATGGACCTTGATTGAGGCTAAAAGCCTAAGTTGAGGGTGGCTGAATAGTGGCCTTAGTTTGGGGAATAGATATTGTGTCTTTCACCTCAGGCTAAAAACCTAAGTTGAGGGTGGACTTTATTATGGTAAAGTAATGAAAATGAGGTGGTTCGTCGGGAAAGAAAGGAAGAAATGAAAAATTCATGTGCCAGGTGAGAAAAAGAAAGTAAAGTTGCCTTAGATTGAAGAGAATAGCAAAAATGAGTTCAAAAATAAGGCACAACTGAAAAAAGAGAAAGAAAGCACCCAGGATAAGCTTGAAAAGGAAGAACAAGGGCGGATTTGGCGAAAATGGTTGAGTCATGGAGGTAAGAGTGTTGATAAACATGGTTCAAAGATAGCTTTTAGTCACCACTTGCCTAAACTATCATACCGAAGCCCCATGAGCCTATGTTACAATCCATTAAGTCCTAAAGTAATCCGAATCCACTTTTTCTTTAGTCCAGAAGTTGAGTATAGAGGAAAGCTTATGGTGTTAGTCATTATGCGTGAATTTCATTTGTGAGAGTGAGAATGCTTGCACAGCCCCTGAATTTTGAATTCTCTTTGAGTGAGAAAGAGGGACTTCTTTTCTGTGAGGGCATTTGCACTGCATGATTGGCATATGACTAGCCCAGTGATTGTGGATTGTTGATAATCCTTCGTTTATCATAGTTGGATTGCCGGATACATCTTTGTGTTTTGGTCTGCTTAGTAGCTTTGCAATCAGGTTTTGGAAATGAGAGTTGGGTACCTAAATTGGAGTTAAATGATATATATGCTGTTAGAGTTGATGTTATGTGTTTCTCATTGTCAACTTAGATTGAGTCATCACTTAAAAACAAGCAACTATTCTAAGTTGAGGGTGTTGATGTGCTCTCAAAATACAATACATTTGGTGCCTAAACAAGGGATTTCACAAGTTCTTAATGCGACGTTTTATGGTTTTTATGTGTTTTTATGTTGTTATTGCAGAAAAGATAGGTTGGCATGATTTTGGGAGAAAATTGCAGATTTTTGCTGAAGTGCAGGACATACAAGCCATCCTACGAGTCGTAGCCCAAGCTACCAGTAATAAGGTGCTCGTGAAGCAAGAAACAGTGAGCAAAATCAAGAATATGCTAAGCGAAGGTCAGCCCTATGAGGCCATTCTACGAGTCATAGGCCTCACTATGACTCCAATAGGAAAAATTGTAGTAAGAAATAGTGAGCTAAAAGTTGGACCAAGAACTGAAGGCCTAGACTACGTGAAGAGCATATGAGTCGTAGCCCAAACAACGACTCATAACAGTGGGTCGTAACAATGAAGTCCAAAATGTCAAGTACTGATTACAAGACCCCGATTACGACTCGTAGGTCACCCTACGAGTCGTATCTGTGCGATGTACCTGCTGCTAGCTTGTTTTCTATTTAATTTTTTGGGTGAAATTGTAGATAGTATAAATACTTAATAATAGGGTTTGAGAAGGAGACTTCAGACTTGAATAATTTGTAGATTCACTTTGAATATTCTCTCTAGAATATTTCTAGGGTTTAGTGTAGATTTCATTTTTAATTCAAAGACCCACTTTTGGGGATTACAAATATCACATTGTACTCATTCTCCATTAATCCAAGCTTGTGGTTTTGCAACTTGAGGTGTTGTTGTTGTTAATTTTTTTGGGTAAACTCTCAACTTTGTCATCTATTTTCATTGTTGTTGATTTTGGCTTAGCCATGAGTAGCTAAGCAGCCAAAACTTGGGTTTGTGGGAACCATGAATATTTGACTTAAAATAAGCTAGACTTTTTGCATTTCTGTGGTTGGGGCTTTGCATGTATTGTTTATTTCCTTCATTTTGATTGATGTTTGGTGGTGGCCAAAACCAAACCCTACCTACTATCAAGATCCCGACCAAGGTAGTGCTGAATAGAAAAAGGGAAGTAGACAACAGGATTTGATTGATGTGTTCTCATCTAATTAACCGAACCTGACCAAGGGGAGGTTGACTGGGACAATGGGTAACAGTTAGTTGGCACACCATGGTTTCCGACCAAGTGCCTTGGTTAAATTTGACCTTCACCTTCACAAGAAGGCCGGAATAACCTATGTTAACATCATGCATGCGAATTCCCAATTAGGGTTATGTTGTCTAGGATAATTTAGTCAAAAAATCATGGGGAACACAATTCTCAAGTTTTCCCTAAATTTAAGTGTCTTCCCGCAAACTTAGAGTAGTGTTTATTTTTATTTTTGTTCTTGAATCACAACCCCTCCCCCATCTAGAGATTCTAGTAATCGATGCTTGAAATGAATGATAGTGGGTCTCTATTGTCAAGTCCCATATTCCCTGTGGGTTCGACCCTAACCTCCGGTTAGGTTTATTACTGACTGCAACCGCTTTGTTATTCGAGTTTCAACATCAACATTGATTCATTTTTGAGGAAATTTGGCTGGATAATTGCTCTAATTGCTTTATCGCAACAACAAGTGACTCTATTTTCTGATTGATCCAAGATATATCTTCTTTCATTTCCTTTAACGTCTCATCATGCATCAACCTTCTTTAGTACTTTATGAAACATCATGTCAATCCTAAGATTTCTCGCATCTCATCAAGATTTGCGGGGGAATATAGAATCCATTCCTCTCACTGCAATAGTTTTCTCTTCATACTCAATCACCACCTATGTGTTGAGCCCTATTTCTATCATAGTATACACCCATATTGTTGTTCTTGTCATGATATTTACGGTCCCTGTTGTATTCTAACCTTTATTCCCTTGTCTTAGTGCCAATTATCCTTATTTGATCCTTGGGCATTGATCTAGAAATCCCATATTTGATCATTAATAAATTATGCATCCTTTTCATAGCCAAAGTCATCCTAGAGAAGTGCTCTTGCTTGTTGATTCACCAAATTGACCTTTCTTGATTTTCCTTCATAAAAGTACCAATAGTAGTGTTGATTTTACATCATAAAAAGCTCAATAGTAGTGTTGATTTTCCTTCATAAAAAGACCAATAGTAATGATTTTCCATCATAGATAAGTTGTTCCATGCAAGCTCTTGGAGAACTTTATGATTCCGCTTTGCTTGCTCTAGATTAGTACTTACTGAAAAACAGCTACTTGTGGTTGGCTACATTTTTAAGTCTCAGGGAAGCCTTATCATAGGTACAATCCATGATAGACCCTCCAGTGATTGTGCCTGCGACTACCTTGCCATTGTCATCCAAGGCTCTATAGAAAATATCCAACAATGAATCCTCCATAATTTGATGGTCTGGGATGCTCCTCAAGTACTTCATGATTTGTTCCCACGATGTAGTATTAAACTCTACCAATGTTTATTGAAAGTTATTGATTTTTTCCTTGAGCTTTATCTTCTTCGACGTGGATAGCATCTGTCTAAGAAAGCTTTTTTCATGTCTTCCCATGTGGAGATTGAGTTGTATGAGAGAATCGATAGCCAAATTGTTGCCTCACAAATAAGAAACAATGGAAAAAACATTGAATGCAACAATATCAATGGAAAAATTTTGATTTCCCATCATGATCTTGCAAATGAATACAATGTTATGTATGTGAATATATGTATCCTCACATTGTAGCCCAAAACAACCCTCTATATTGTAGCATCTACAACAACCCGCTCAATATGATGAACTTAGCATCCAATTGTAGTGGTTGTAATACAATAGCACCAATGACATCTAACCCATTCGAATCAAGTCCAAAGTTGTTCCACACACCAACCATATCTCTTTGTGAGGTGGACGGTCCCTCTCTTGAGATGAGTGTTATTGCTCATAAAAGAGTGGATTTTAGTGCATGTTTTGCCCCTATATTTAGAGCTAGTCTATTGAATCATCTATGTCTCGATTAATATTATCATGAGCCATTCTCCTCAGAGTTCTTTGCAATTTAGGATTATATGAACTCAAGGGATTGCCTCGACTGTGTGTATTGGGCATACACCATACCTAGATACTGAAAAAGAATGAAAACAACTTAAAGAGTTTCAAAATTCAAAAATTAGGATTAATAGTCGAATCACATAAACTAAACTAATCGACAAGATGTATTCCCTGGCAATGGCACCAAAATTTGATAACACCCAAATTATACCTCCTGCTAAAAGTGTAAGTGGCTATTGCAAAATATAGGACCTAACTAAGGTTAGGGTCGATCCGACGGGGAATATGGTTCAAACTTAGCTTAATCTATGTGAGTTTGAGTTATTTTATCGACTTATTTCCAAGAGAGGGTTCATAATTAAGTAAACCAATAAATAAAATCTAATTTAAAAGCATCTTGTATGCAAGTATTGGATGAATCAATGAAGGAATGCAGCTAGGGTATCGTGTTCTCCATGAATTCATAACATAGTATAACCTCATAATAGTAATATTTCTAGTGTTAACATACAGAGCTACTATGTTAAGTTCAACTAAGTCACAAGTTTGGCAAATAGATGAATTGAACCATGTGACCAGGTCCATCTATGGGTGTATGCATTACTAACTCCTTCCATGGTCATTGATTTAGCCATCCCTAGGCTGGTTCAGGCTAATAAGATGAGTGTAATCATGTTTAATCTCTATTATTTATTTCTTTTTCCCATTTGTTACCTCCTAGGTTTGACAAGTAAGAATAAGGTGAGTTCTAACTTTGCCCACCGTTGAAAAGCAGTCAAGATGAAGAGATAAATAATATATGTACACACACTATTCAAGAGATAAATTATCCAAACATCGATTATCGTTGATCATAATATAATGAATACGACTCCTGGTCTATATCGTAGTCTGCAGTGTACAAAAGTTAGTTGCCTTTCTACGAGCCATAATCTATGGCTCATACTCCAACTTATGAGTCATACTTTACTTTTGTAGATTAGAGTATTGAATTTTAGTAGCTCAATATCACGACCCTCTTTTAAAAGCTGTGATTAGGACCACAAATTGTACAAAGTCCTCATACTTTCCACATTTGGTCTAGTGCACTATACATCTTAACTATGAACACCATATATGGTTCGTGGATCAAACCACAACTTGTAGATCAGTTCGTAAAACCACAATATTAGCACAGACCTACAATATTTTGCAAAAATCACACCAAATCTCATTTCAAGCAAAAACTAAACACAGGTGCACATCAAATCTACTAAAATGCACCAGAGAACTTCTAAAATTCTAATTTAAAAAATCAAAAGTTTTGTATTTTGGCATCACATCAGGATGGCTAGGGTCATTAGAAACCTTTTAAAAATTCTTCAAAAATAATCCCAAAATGACATAGCCTAGAAGTTAAAATTGTTGGCAAAGACCCAAATAACCTTGTGATATTTCTTCTAGATAGCCTTCATGGGTACCATCAGCAGATCATTAATCCTTCTATTGTTTGTTGAATCATCCATAGAAGAAAGAGGGAAAAGTTTTTTTATTTAAGTTAAATTTTACCAGACATTTCCATTAACCATAATCCTTTGATGATCCATGGACCCTCTCATCCCATCCAACACCAAAAATTATATATTTATGAATCTTTAATCCACAAATAAGTTTCACGGTCTGTGAAACCATACACTAGCCATGCAAACATTCCATACAACAATCCTTAGCAATTTCTCAAGAAGTTTTAGTGGTGTAGTCCATGGACCATCTTGTAACGACCCAACATAGGGGCCTAGTCATCACACAGTGAATGAGAGACCCAAAGGAGTCTCACCCAAGCCATCTAAGCATCCGAAGCATTCATAGGCATTAGATAGAAACTTATTACTGAAAACATAAAGGGAAAGAGACTATGGGTGTGACACCCCTTAACTCTATGCTCTTATGTATCCATGTTTCAAGCCTCATTTGGTGAGGTTTGGGATGGATTAGGTTCATGGGATACTCCTAGTACCTAAATGAGTCCAAGACGTCTCTAAGATTTGAGTTTTGAGTGTTGGTTCATGCAAGGGTCAACTTTAAAGAAGCATAACTCTTGGAAAATATAGAACTGGGTAGTGCATGATATGTCAAATTAAACCCCTTTGAGTTATCTTTGCAATGCACTTGGTTTCACCTCATTTCGATGTCGAATGAAGGAGTTATGACCGTTTCCATGAGACCCTCCCGTGCAGTGAAGCCCCACGGGCACCCGTACGGGCAGTGTGGCATTGTACGGGTTGTGGGAAATGTTTGGGGATGCAAAATGTCGTGGTGAGGTACTTCTTGGTCCACAAGTAGTGGAACGGGTCATGTCACTCACCACTGGTCATGAGGAGGGGTGTGGAGGTGTTTTAAGAGGCTTGGCTAGGCGTGGGTGGCATTGGAAACTAAGGCATGGGCCATGATTGCCTTGTACGGCTCGTGTGAAGGGGTATAGGCCGTGACACCGAGGAGTGTGCTGGCCTACAACATTTTCTTGTCTAAGTGAGGTGGGATGGACTATAAACGGTCCGTGTAGCACTACAAAGTCCGTGAAAGTGGTCGTCAAAGTGACGTCAATGCTAACCTTTTCTCAAGTGTTCCAATTCCATTTTTCTGTCTGAGTCTTGTCTCATGGGCACTCCACACGACCAATGGAGTGCCACAAGGATAGTGAAGTCTCTAGTGGGACGATACTTTGCCAATTTTTGCATTCGTTCAGTAATGGCATTTTTGAAAATGTTAATTACTCTAATGCCATTTTTAGACTTCCAATGCTATCATAACCTTTCTAAAAGACCCAAGAACAAGATTGGATTTAAAGATTATTTCCGAACCTCCATTCTTCCCAATCTCAATTCCAAGCAACTCTAGACGTAAGATATGTGGGTTTCTTTCATGGGTTCCTTTCACCCATGATACTCAAGCTTCCTTTTCTTAAATTGCATGATTTAAAGTTAAGTTTACAAATGGGTTTACTAGTATGAACATGTCTATGAACTATGTTAAAGCTATGTAAAGTTGTGACAATTTGGGTATATTGTGAGTTATATATCTTGGATCTATTGTAAGTTTTGATGAGGGGTTTTTATGTGAATGCCTTAGGGGTGTTTCAAAATGGTGATTGATGATTTTACAATGGATTTACTTGCATGATTTCATATCTAAATTGCATGGTCTTATACTACCATTTCACACCCACGAAGTGTTTCATAAAATGTACAGTTATGGTTTATTGAGGAATTTAAGGTCCCAAGCATGAGATATGATATGAATGACATGATGATAATGAAACGAGCTTATGTATATGATTATTCTTGTATGAAGTATTTCATTAGAGCCTATGATGAATCCTATATAAATTGTAGAACTCGACCATGCGCAATCCAGGGTGTCTAAGCGCCCGGATAATCTAGTGAAGGGTTTGTACTTCTCCACCTAGTGATGGGGAGGCATCATTACTAAACTAGATGGGGGTAAGTACTCATCAACCTAGATGAGGGTTAGTACTCCTCCACCTATGTGATGGGGCGACATCATCATCACTAACCTAGATGGGGGTTCGTACTCATCAACCTAGATGAGGGTTAGTACTCATCCACCTAAGTGATGGGGTAGCATCATCATTAACCTACCAAAGGGTTGTACATTTGGAAATCTAGCTTGGTCTCTTCTTCACATATTATACCCTATACAAGCATGAGTTACATAAGCATGTTTTACTTAAGCTTGATCATACATGGCATATTGAATATTATGTCTATTACTTAATATCGTGCATTTTGAGTATGATGCGTAATTCTTGTTGCATTGCATCCTACATACGTAGTACATTCAAATGTACTAACGTATACTCTATGGTTACATGATGTTACCATGTAGGAACCGGAGCTTCATTTGGTCATCATCCTCTTCCACGTGGCTAGTGGTATCCATTCAAGCTAGTTGGTGAGTCCTCATGTGCAAGAGAAATATCTATCTTCTTAAGCTATGTATTAAAGACTATCCTTCCTTTTGGTATACTTTTACTATGAGGGTGAGCCAGTTGGTTCTGTTGGGCCCCGTTAAGTCCTATGTTAAAGGTGTTGTTAGGCAAGTTATGTATCATGCTTGAGCTTTGACATACTTATGATATTCAAGCTATTTAAATATGAGTCTCTCCCATAGTCCCAATTTACCTTATTTATGTTACTTACATTGTGTAATGATATGCTACGAGGCTTATTTGGGGTTCCTTCGGGTTCCCCATTCGCCGGTCACGTCTAGGACCTAAGCTTGGGTCGCGACAATGGGTCATCTTATGCAATAAAGAATATTAAAAAGTAGTGCAAATATAAAAAATCTTTTTTTTTCCAGAAAGAAAGTAGTACGGTCAGTTTCCATTAAATAGAAAGAAAATCCATATTAGGCAACATAGAAATTAAAAGCCTTAGAAGGGCTATAAATACACCATCTAAAGAAAAATGTACTGAATAGGGTGGAAATAGGTAAGAGTCTCAAACTAAGGGATCACACAATAATAACACCAACTACTAGCTACGAGCTGATGGAGGGGTATCTATCCCTACATGGTTAAATCATGCACACAAATATGTGTTAGTACGTTTGAATGTACTAAGTATGTGAGATGCAATACATGAATAAAATTGTAAATAATTAAACAACACATACAGGTGATGCACTATTAAAATACAATACATTTGATGTTTAAAACATAGGATTTTGTGTGTTATCAATGTGACATTTATAGTTTTTATGTGTTTTTAGTTTTTTAGTTTACAGGAAAGAAGGTTTTGGCATGATTTTAGGGCAAATTTGTAGGATCTTTTTGTTTTTGATGGTTTACGAGGCCCTCAACGAGTCGTTGAGTGGGTTTCGTGAGATTTCCAGTGAATGATGAGATCTAAAGTTCATCCATACGAGACCTCTATATGAGTCATAGATCACTCTGCCAGTTGTATAGAGTGATTTCGTGAAGAATTCCAGTGAAGGACCAGTTGATGCAGATGGAGTCTACGAGAAGGCAATACGAGTTTTAAATCAATCTACGACTCGCAATGTGGGTTCGTAGCAGTGAAGTCTGAGATCTCAAGAACTAAATACCAGACCCCAATTACGACTCATAAATCAATTTAGGAGTCCTAAACTCTATCGTAGAAAGTCACTGACCTATTTTTCTATTTTTTTAGGACTTGTTTGAAAATACTATAAATAGTAATTTTTAGGTCATTATTCAGGGGAGTAAAGTAAAGAATGTCAATAGAAAGTATTTTTAGGGTTTTGTACATTGAGACTTCAATTTTGGAGGAGAATACATTTGTGGATTCATTGTATATTCAAATCTTGTGATTCTCAATATATTTTGGATTTGCTTGTCCTTTAACTCGATTGGGTAAGTGATTAATTATGTTTTCTCAATTCATGATTTCTTCACCTACCCATAGAATGAGTAGCTAAATCCACAACATAGGGTTGTGGGAACCATGAAAATCTAACCAAATAAACCTGGATAATTTGGAATTCTTTGAATGGGTATTTATATGTATTAATTGATTCTCTTCGCTTTGCATCTTTTCTAGTGGTGGCCAATATTAGAACTTTCCTAGTGTTACCTTCTTGATCCAGGTGGTAATAAATTGAAAAAGAGATTGATTAACAAGAGTCAATGATGTGTTGTCGTCTAATCAACTGAACTAGACCAAGAAAAGTTTAAGTGGGACAGTGGGTAAATGGTTAGTATTGCACATTATGGAGATGGGACAAGTCACATAGTGAAATTCGTCTCTCACCTATGACCAATGGGCTTGGTGAACTTAAATTATTGTCCTAAATGGTATACTCTTGTCGAGAATTGGGTTATCGGGGGAAATTGAATTGATTTATCATGGGGAACACAATTCCCAAGTTGGTCTTCATTATTGATTGTCTCTTGCTTTGGTTAGTTTAGTTTATTTTCTTGTTGAATATTGCAAACCCACCTTTTTCTGGGAATTGAATTGTTAATTACTTGAATTGCGTATTGCTGAATTCATTGTGAGTCACGATATTCTCTATGGGATTTAATACTAACCTTTGTTAAGTTTTATATTTGACAATGACCACTTTATCCTCCAAAATATAGGTATAACTTTGGCGTGATCAATGATCATGGCGCCGTTGTTGAGGAATACAATTACACTTAATTGAATTCACTAGTAATTGTAATTTAAATGTTAATCGTAGTTTCCTTGTATTTTACTTTTATTTTTATTTTTATTTTTTTGCAGGGTATACTAGAATGTATGCCCAACACTAAGATTCAAGGTAATCCCTTAATTCCACTCAATCCAGAGATCCAAAGAATTATAAGAAGAATGGCCCAAGAAAATGCTAACATCGCGGGTAATGTATCCTTGAATCAGAATGTTAATGATGATGATCGCAATGAAAAACCACCTTCCTTAGAGAATATTCCATAGCCTAGGATTTCAATGACAATGCTTACTGGTGGAATTAATATAGGCTAAATCCTATGGCTATATATGTGACTGGTGCTGTAGTGTTGCCACCACTACCGGTTGACACAAAGTTCCCATTTTCTAGTGGGTTACTTTATATGCTGCAAAACAATGGATTATTTGCGGGCCTATCATCAGAGGATCCATATAGCTACTTGCATAATGTGGCATTTGTTTCTAAGTGTCTGGGGATACAAAATCTGTCTATGGATGCTGTGGGACTTCGTGTTTTCCCATTATCTCTTACAGGCAATGTTGCATTATGGCTATCGGAGCTTCCACAAGAGTTGATCACTAGTTGGATAGAACTGCAAAGGGCTTTCTTATAAAGGTACTTCATTAAATCTAAATAGGCTTAAAATAGAGGACCAGATAAATCAATTTAAGGAAATCCCTAGAGATTCAAGCGTTTATACCTGGGAACAATTCAATATATGCTTAAAGGAACGAATCGGATCATGAGATTACTGAGAATGTCTTGGTGGAAAATTTCTATCGAGCTTTAGATGTTAACAGTCAAGCATGTCTTGATGCTCTCTTGGGAAATAGGTCTGTAGAGCAACCAGTCACAGAGATTCTAGAGCATATGAACATGGTAGTCAAATCCAGCTATGTGTGGAAACCTAGGAATAGACATCTAATAGAGTGTACAAGCACTGTTTGTAGGAGTTCTAATCAAGCAAATGTATCCCCGCAATGTTATGATATAGAAGTTAGAAGCTAAAGAATTGAGGGGATGCTTGACCAGTTGTTAAAAGGGTCAGATACTCAAGATAAGATATCAAAGGAGATCAAGTCCGACATTGTTAAGATAAACCTCATAGTGAACCAACACTCTGTGGCCATACAATAGCTAAATAGTCTGTCTAGACTTGTATCAGTTCAACTAGATTATATTTCAAAAAGACATGATGTCAAGTACCAAGAAAGAGGTAGAATTTGGTGATGATGATGCACTAGAGCCTGAGGAAGTCTGATTACTCAAGCAAGCTAATTCGTGCCATGACAATAAATGGGGCGCTACTTATGAGGCAACCAAAGATTTATTTCTTGTTTTAGCTTAATCTTGAGTTACTTTTTAATTTTTGGATTCTTAGGTAGTTGTTTGATTGTGTATTGATTGCTATTTTTAACATTGGATTTGTTGCATATAGGGTGCAGCGAATTTTATGAAGAGTATGCAGGTAAAATACTAAGGCAGTAGATTTTACTGAGAAATGCATCAGATACAATTTCTATGACTGGGCTTACAAGTCATGTTGCACTTTACGAATAATAACCTCATCTCGTAGAGATTTCTAGTGTGTATGAATAATGTGCACTCAACCCTTGAGGCAACTTTACAACTCGTAGATCAAACAACGAGTTGTGAATTGGGTTTTGTGGAACTCAGGTAAGATTCTGAAGTTTTCTTAGTGTTGAAGGTCTACGAGACCAGGACTTATTAGTTGTAGATCCATCTTCGACAAATAGTTGGGGTTTCGTAGACTCAAGCCCAGTAATTTTCAGCGCGACCTGGTAAAGGTATAAAAAGGGGGTCAAAATATTTTTACCCCAAATTTGACCTAATTGACCGCAATTCCCCAAAGTTTTCCCTCCTTCTCTTTTTCGATCACTTTTCGGCTAGTATGACCATTTTTCGACGTGATTTTCTGGCACCTAGGGTTTTGATTTCAATCATCTTGTCTCTTTTTGTTCTTCAGGTTATTCCTCATTTATGGTGAGTTCTTGATTTAATTTTGATAATTACTTTGCCTTGATTAGTACTTGTTTGAATTGATGAGCATGTTGGTTTAATGTTTTATCATGAAATTGTTGGTGAATTCGAATGATGAAGGTGAAATTAGGGTTATGTTGAATTGAATTTAATGTTTGTGTCAGAAATTAAATGTTTGCCATGATTAATTGCTAAATGCTATGCCTATTGAATCTTCATCCATGATTGATTGGTTGATATTACATGATTTGTGATGGTGAGTTGTTGGGTTTTTTAATGGGCATAGTGATTTGTATTAGTCAAATCAGAATGGTTGAAATGATAGGATATTGATGCTAAATTATTTTTGAAGGGGTGTTCTTATGTTGAAATTATTGTGGGCATTCATTGTTATGCATTTATCATATTTAGGATACTTGTATGCTTGCTTCGATGCTAGTAGGATAATGTTTGAAATATTTTTGGGGTCTGTGTGAGAGACTTACCTATACCAGGTACTTGGAATTTCTTATTCACAAGAGTCTTTTATGACTCGTAGATGACTGTACAAGTCATAATTGCCCCTCATGGAAAATTTCAGATACTTAATAATCTGAGTATTCATCAGATAAGACCTTCTACGAGTCATAGATGACTTTACGACTCGTAGACAGGTCTAGTAGATATTTGCTTGTTTCAGGTTACTCTCTGAAATTTCATATGAACCTTGTTTATTACTCATGAATAAAGTTATGAGTAGTACCTAGTTCTCATAAAGTTTTCTAGTGACCTTTATTGTTCAAAGCACTTTACGACTCGTAGTGCTCACTATGACTCGTAAAGGGCCTCTTTTAGAGCCCTTCTCCAACTGATTCAATGATTCTTTTTCTTTTTGTTTCTTGATTGTTGGGGCTAATGATAGTTCATTTATGTTTATTTTTCAGACACTATGGCCCAAAGAGGAAATCGCTCGAATATTAAGGCTTTTAGGAGGAAGCTCAGGGATGAGCCTGTAGATGACGATCGTTCGAGTGATGATTAAACCCGTCAGCTGAGTGGGTCATTGGAGATATATGATGCCCAGCATGACCCAGAGATACCTCGATCATAGATTAGAGTTCTTTCTAGGTCTGGGCAGCCTCAGGCTCAGAGCGATAGTTCTTCCCAGTCTGAAGAGGAAGGTAGTGAGGTGACGGGGAGTAGCATGCCTGATGATGTTCACCCTCCAATACGAAAATGGTCGCTGTCAACAATTAATCTAACCGAAGGTTAGGGTCGAATCCATGAATACGGGGCTTAACACTAGAGATCCACTATCAATCGTTTTGAGCATCAATAAGTAAAATCTCTAAATGGGGGGAGGGGGGTTTGTAATTCAACCACAAATATAAAAACTAAACTACTTATGTGAGAAAAGATACAAATTTAGGGACAACTTGGGAATTGTGTTTCCCACGATTCGTTGATTTAATTAACCTAGGCAACATAACTCTAATTGAGAATTCACACACAGGACGGTAACTTAGGTTCTTCTATCCCTCTTGTGAAGGTAAAGATCAAATTTCACAATGGCGCACGGTCGGCAACCATGGTGTGCTAACTAACCATTACTTATTGTCCCAGTCAACCTCCCCTTGGTCAGGTTTGGTTGATTAGACGAGAACACATCAATCAAATCCTGTCATTTACTTCCCTTTTCTTATTCATCACTACCTTGGTCAGTACCTTGATAGTAGGCGGGGTTTGGTGTTGGCCACCACCAAACAAAAATAAAAATTAAGGGAAATAGACAATACATGCAAAACCCCAATGAAGAAATGCACAAATACTAGGTTATTTCAAGTCAACTACTCATGGTTCCCACAAGCCCAAGTTGTGGGTGCATAGCTAGCTACTCATGGCTAAGAAAAAATGAACAATAATGCAAATAAATGTCATAGTTGAGAGTTTATCTAAAGAAAAGAAGAGTAAGAGCACCACAGGTTGCAAAACCACAAGCTTTGATGAATGGAGAATGTATACAATGTTGGTCTTGCAATCCCCAAAAGTAGGTTTTCCAATTGAAAATTGAAATCTACACTAAACCCTAAAAATATTCTAGAGATTATGTTGAAAGTGTTCTCTCTAAGATTCAAGTCTGGGTTCACTATTTTCCAAACCCTAACATAAAGTATTTATAGTATTTACAAACTTAACCTTAAAAATTGTACAGAAAAGATAGCTGGAAGGAGGTACGTTGCACAGGTCCGACTCGTAGGGTGACCTACGAGTCATAGTCAGGGTCTCATATCAAGCACTTTGCATTTTGGACTTGACTGTTACGATCCACTGGTACAAGTCATTGCTTAGGCTACGAAATGTATGCTCCTCTCGCAGTCTAGGCATTCCATTTGTAGTCTATAATTTTGGCTCTCTGTTTCTTGCTATGAGTCTACCTATATGAGTCATAGTGAGACCTATGACTCGTAAAGTGGCCTCATAGGGTTGATCTACACTTAAAAAATTTTTGATTTTTGCACTTTTTTTCTTGCTACAAGATCGCCCTATGACTCGTAGCTTGGGCTATGACTCGTAGGAAGGCTCGCATGTCCTGCACTTGTGCAAAATCTGCAATTTCCTCTCGAAATCATGGCAACCTACCTTTTCTGCAATAACAACATAAAGAGCATACAAACTCGCACTAGGAACTCAAAGAATTCCTTGTTTTAGGGGTCAAATATGTTATATTTTGTCAGCACATCAATGCCCCAGATGACTACTTCTAGGGAGTAAAAGAGTTCAAAGAAGGCCTCCGAGGACAGAGGAGATGCCGAGTCCTCCATTGAACCAGCTTCATTATCAGCACCACATGCTACTACTCATTTATGGTGCATCAAGGGAATGAATGCCATACTTTTGGAGGGCATTCAGCCCAAGGAGTGTGGTAAACCTACCCGTTCGATAAATGAGGAGACAAGTCTACAAGACACGATAATAAATATGGTTTGAGGTGGCTGACAGAGTCTCTTGGATGATACTCCCAGTGTTGATTAGGGAGTTTTATGCATCTTATGCTGCCACGATTCAGCGTGATCTTCCCAAGGTGAAGAAGGCTATCTCACAGCCCTGTTTGACAGAGTACGGGTGAGAGGTCAGAGGGTCGACATTTCTGAGGAGACCATCCACCGTATACTTGCTGGTTCCAAGTACCATGCCCCTAGGTCTATAGTGGAGTTTGATTACATGTTGGGGATAGCTCGAAACTCATTGATTATGAAGGAGACTGAGCGTCAGACTTCTCTCTTGAGATGGGTGGTCGGTTATATTCTGCAGCAGGGTCTAGAGCCTACTTGGGTCACCACCCACACTAAGCCTATAATGAAGGCATTATTGAGTTCCACCCTACCCACGCCAAGTTTTGGTGTGCCATTGTTAGATCATGCATCCAACAGACTTTGACGGATAACACACTTACGTTGGAGCATTCAGTATTAGTTGCTAGCATCTTGGCTAGCTACTACATTGTTTGGGCTCGACTCATAGCAGAGCAGATACGTGAGTCAATATTGAAGAGGGCCACCTCCATCCCATTCTTGGTTGGATCTACAGACTCTGTATAGAAGTCGAGGGTGGATATCTTGCACCAGCAGGACAAGATAGTTGTGGCCCAACATACTTTGTAGCCCAGCCTGATGACATTGATGAGAACCCAATGGCAACTTGATGAGCACTGCCTCCACCACTACCACAGATGTTCGCCCCGATGCCACCACCTAAGAGTTCGACGACTGCCACCACTACTACTGTTGTTGCTACTATTGATGAGAGACCCCAGCAGCCTGAGGCAGTCGATATTGAGAGGGATCCTACTACAACTACTCCTGCAGTAGAGGTGAACTTCACAGTCTTCTACACCGAGCACAGTTTTTGTGTTGACTGTTTGCATTCAGGCCATGGCACACCGATTATCACGTGCTGTGGTCCAGTTATCTCAATTATTTTAGCAGCTCAAGCCATGGGTTCGGCAGGCTATTACAGATTCAGAGGAGTGGAGCCTGGCGTTCACCATTTCTACTATTCAAGAGCATGTTTATAGAGTGGACACCCATATCGATTCCTTGGAGGATCGGGTTCAGAAGATGTTAGCTGAGGTCCGACTTTCAGATTTGTTACTCATGCATCAAGAGATCGAGAATCTTAGGGATGACATGAGAGCTTCAATTGCGGCGCCTGTGACACTACCAAAGACAATATCTATGGAGCGACAATTTGATTTATTTGACTCCATGGAGCCTTCATAGACTTCCCTTGGAAACAGACCTTGCACCGATGCGGACCGAAATAAGAGGAATGTAAATGCAAAGTTTTTTGTGGATTATGAGGATGAGGAGGATGACCTCGGGTTGGCCTTAAAGACATCTAGGCGCGAGGAGAAGATAAGGCTAGCTCGTGAGCATGGTTAATCTAGGAGTATTGGCCCCTCTAGATAAAGTGCAGTAGCTGAGGAGACTACCCTGCAGGAACAGGATGGCCAGACTCAGCAACAAACTGGCGCTTAGGTGTCGAGGTATGTTTTTGACCCTTGCTGATTCTATTTTTTGTTGATTCAGTGCATTGGGTACTATGCACAATTTTTTCAATGGGGTGTGGGTAGTTATTGGCCTTGGTGTAGTCTGAGTAGCTTATGGTCCATAACCACCCCAAATTTTAATCCCGAGGTTTTCTTGCCTGTGTTCGTTTTCCTCATGGATATTTAATTTCCTTTGTATAGGCACGTTCAGGATGTTTAGATAGTATGTGTAGCATATAATACTAATACTTATGGCAGATAGCATGTTTCTATTTGTTGTTTCAAAAATTGGTACCCACGAAAATTTTTAATTAGTAGTTAAATGGTAACCATGCATGATTGAGTTTTTGGCAATATTTTTATTGATAAGTGATGGTAATTGAGACATAAAGCATGATTTGTGAGTCTTTTGTTGATAATGTATGCAATGTCATGTGAATGTGAGCTTATTTTGCTAGATTCATGTATTTGTGTTCAGAACTTGCCCTGTTATTTTATGGTTGTAGATTAAATGGATTACGAAGGGATCTTAGACCTTTGTTCTTTAGTTAGTCCACTTTACCCTAAAATAACCAACCAAATGATGTTTTATCCCTTGTTCAAAATATTTGATCCTTACATGCACCAATTATTTCAAAAAAACCTAATTAGCCTAACCTTGTCTACTGAAAAACCTTGAAATTGGCCCTGGTCTGTCCTTGAGCATTGTGAATATCGATTGAGGCAAAAAGCCTAAGTTGAGGGTGGCTACAAAAAGTGGCCCTGCTTTGGGGAATAGATATTGTGTACTTCAATACAAGCTGGTGGCTGGTGTACGGGTAATATCATAAAAATAAGGTTGTGAATTGGGACTGAGGAGAAAACGAAGAAAATCATGTATCGAGTGCAAGAAAAAAAACAAAAAGATGCATTAGATTGATATTAAAAGCAAAATGAAGTGTAAAATAAGGTAAAAAGCTGAAAAAGAGAAGAAAATACCTGAAAAAGTTTGAATGTGGAAAAAGGGAGTTTAAGGTGAAAATATTAGAGCTGGTAAGGTGAATGTGATGAAAAATGCAGTTCAAGGATGGCTTTCAGTCACTATCTTTCCAAAATGCCATACCAAAGTCCTTTGAGCCTATGTTACAAGCCTAAAAAGTCCTAAAGTGATCCCAGTCTAGTTAGTTGAAAATCTGAGTCATGAGTATTGGGAAAGCCTATGGTATTAGTCATTATGCATGAACATCTTTTGTGAGAGTAAGTGTGTTTGTATAGTCCCAAAGCTAAATAAGAAATCATCATTGCATGTACAAAATGAGACTTCTTTCTTTTAGGGCACTTGCATTGCATTGTTAGCATTTTACTTTATTGTGGACTGTTGATATTCCCTTAATTATATAGTTGTGTTGTAAAATGCATCAGTGTGCTTTGGTTTGCTAAATAGCTATCTGATCTTGTTTTTAAAAGTTGGTGTAGGTACCGGAGTTTTGATTGTATGTGATGTATGTCATTGAATTGAGATATATGTGTTTCTATATTGTCTATAAAGATTGAGTCGGCGCTTAAGGAAAAGAAACTATTTTAAGTTGAGGGTGTTGTCAAAATACAACACATTTGATACTTAAAACTTAGTATTTTTTGATTTCTCAAAGCGACATTTATGATTTTTATGTGTTTTTCGTGATTAGTTTGAAGAAAAGAAGGTTGGCATGATTTTTGGCCAAAATTGCAGACTCTTCTGGTTTTTGATGTTTATGGGATCCTCTTCGAGTCGAAGAGTGGGTTTCGTGAAGATTTCCAGTGAAAGATGAGATGTGAAGTTCAGCCATATGATACCTCTATATGAATTATAGATCACTATATGAGTCGTATAGAGTGGTTTCACGAAGAATTCCAGTGAAGGACCAGTTGATGCAGATGGAGTCTACGGCAGTGCAAACCGAGTCGTGAATCAGTCTATGACTCGTAAAGTAGGTTCCTAGCTGTGAAGTCCAAAAGATTTCAAGAGTTGAATACGAGACCTTGATTACGACTCATAAATCAGCTTACAAGTCGTAAACTCCTGTCATAGAAAGTCATCGACCAATTTTTCTATTTTTAGGACATGTTTGTAAATATTGTAAATAGTAATTTTAGGTCATCATTTAGGAGAGTATAGCAGAGAACATCATTAGAAAGTACTTTTAGGGTTTTGTACTTTGAGACTTCAGTTTTGGAGGAGAATACACTTGTGGATTCATTGTATCTTCAAATCTTATAATACTCAATATATTTTGGATTTGCTTGTTCTTTAACTCGATCGGGTAAGTGATTAATTATGTTTTCTCAATTCATGATTTCTTCATCTACCTATAGAATTAGTAGCTAAAATCCACAACATAGAGTTGTGGGAACCATGAAGATCTAACCAAATAAACCTAGATAATTTCTGATTCTTGGAATTGGTATTTACATGTATTAATCAATTCTATTCGTTTTGCATGTTTTCTTTTGGTGGCCAATATTAGAACTTGCCTAATATTACCTTCCCGATCTAGGTGGTAATGAATTTGAAAACTGATTGATTAACTTGATTGGATGATGTGTTCTCGTCTAATCAATCGAACTAGACCAAGGGGAGGTTGACTGGGACTATGTAATGGTTATTATTGCACACTATGGAGATAGGCCAAGTCATATGGTGAAATTCGCCTCTCACCTTTGACCAAAGGGCTTGGTGAACTTATATTATCTTCCTGCATGCTATACTCTAATTGAGAATTGGGTTATCCAGGGATATTGAGTTAATGAATTGATGATATTAACGCACCAATAAGAAAGCGGTCGCTGTAAGCAATTAACCTAACCAAAGGTTAGGATCGAATCCACAGGGAATAAAGGTCTTGACTACGAGAATTTACTATCAATCATTTCAAGTATCTATAAGTAAAATCTCTAAATAAGGAGGTGGGGGGTTGTGATTTAAGAACAAAGTAATATTAACACTATACTACGATGCAGGAAACACTCAATTTTAGGGACAACTTGGGAATTGTGTTCCCCATGGTTCGTTGACTCGATCAACTTAGATAACATAACTAAAATTAGAGATTCGCATGCAGGACGGTAACTTAGGTTCTTCCAGCTCTCTTGTGAAGGTGAAGGTCAAATTTCACCATTGCGCTTAGTTGTCAACCATGGCCTGCCAACTAACCGTTATCTATTGTCCCAGTCAACCCCCCTCCCCCCAATTGGTCAGGTTTGGTTGATTAGACGAGAACAAATCAATCGAATCCTGTCATCTATTTCTCTTTTCCTATTCATCACTACCTTGGTAGGGATCTTGATAGTAGGCGGGGTTTGGTGTTGGCCACAACCAAATAACAATC
Source organism: Solanum medicagineum (assembly GCA_026153255.1). Classification (NCBI taxonomy): domain Eukaryota; kingdom Viridiplantae; phylum Streptophyta; class Magnoliopsida; order Solanales; family Solanaceae; genus Solanum; species Solanum medicagineum. Next base: position 29,576 of record JAPFFP010051908.1, read on the forward strand.
ATAGCAAAGAGAAATAGAAAATAAATGCAAAACCCGAATCATAGAAACACACTAACCTATGTCATCTCAAGTCAACTACCCATGTTTCCCACAACCCCAAGTTGTGGGTGCTTAGCTACTCATGGCTAAGGCAAAACCAAAAAAAGTGCAAATATAAGACATGGTTGAGAATTTACCCAAAGAAATGATGGTTGAAGACACCACCAATTGCAAACCAAAAGCTTGAGAGATTGACAATGAATACAAGGCAAGATTTGAAATCCCCAAAAGTGGGTTTTCCAAAAGAAAATGATAAACTAAGCTAAAACCCTAGAAAATTCTTGAGACAATATTGAAAGGTGATGTTCAATATTTACCATCTACAATCTAGTCTGGTCTCTCCAATAATACCCTAACTCAAAGTATTGATAGTGTTTACAAATTTACTTTAAAAGTTAGATAAAAAATACAGCTGGCATCTGGTTCGCTTCACAGGTACGACTCATAGGGTGACCTATGAGTCATAATCAGAGACTCATTTCAGGTTCTTTGCATCTTGGACTCAACTGGTATGAGCCACTGGTACGAATCATAGCATAGGCTACGAATCATAAGCTCCTCTCATAGTCTAGGCCTTCAGTTGTTGATCAAAAGTTTGGGCTCTCTGTATCCTGTTACGATTATGCCTATACGAGTTGTAGTGAGACGTATGACTCATAGGGTAGCCTAGCCTCGTAAGGTTGACTCCACTTAGTAGATTTCTGACTTTTGGTCTCTGGTTCTTGCTATAATAACACCCTACGACTCGTAGCCTGGGCTGTGACTTGTAGGTGAACTCATATGTCCTAGGCTTCAGCAAAATCTGCAA
>JAPFFP010051922.1:0-30418 GCA_026153255.1 Solanum medicagineum
TGCTATATGCCATAAGTATTAGTATTATATGCTATAAATATTATCTAAACATTCTAAACATGCTGGTTCAACAGAAATTAAATATCCACGAGGAAAAGGAATATAGGGAAGAAAACCTCGGCATCATAATTTGGGATAGTTATAGACCATAAGCTACTCAGACTTCACCAAAGCCCATAACTACCCACACCTCATCGAAAAAGTTATGGATTGTTTTCAATGCAACAACTCAAGCAAAAATAGAATAAGTAGGGTCAAAAAACATACATTAGTGCCTAAGCACCTATCTCGATCTGCGTCTAGTCATCCCACATCTGCCGGATAGTATCTCAGCAGCTGAGCTTTGTCTAGAGGGGCCAATACCCCCTACACTATTATGCTCCTAGGGTAGCCTCATCTCCTCCTCTAGCCTCGATGTCCTCAAGGCTAGCCCAAGCTTGTCCTCCTCCTCATCATCATCCTCCTCATCCTCGGGGTACTTTGCACGTTCATTCCTCTTAATAGGGTTCTCATCTGTGCAATTTCACTTCCCTAGGAAAGTTTGTAGAGGCTTCGTGAAGGGGAATAGATGAAATAGCAGCTCTATAGGTGTAGACTCCGGTAATAGGCCCGGTCATTTGGCTAAAGATATTAAGAATCTTACTTGGAAGTGGGAAGATCTGATCATGGATTTTGTGGTCGGGTTGCCTCAAACCCAGAAGCAATTTGATTCAGTTTGTGTTATTGTTGGTCAGATGACTAAATCGGCTCATTTCTCACCAATTAATACTACATTCAGTACTGACGATTATGAAAGGTTGTATAACTATGAGTTTTTAAGGTTGCATGTTGTGCCTAGGCCTATCACATTGGATTGTGGCACCCAATTTACTTCTGACTTTTGTAGATCATTTTATAGAGGACTTGGAACTAAGGTAAAGTACCACTTTTCATCCTCAAACCAATGGACAAGACTAGAGGATAATTCAAATATTATTTAAGTCATGTTGTGCTCTTGTGTGTTGGAATTCAAGGGTAATTGGGATGATTTGTCCCGCCCAAAGTCCCGTTAGCGCGGACTGGCACCTGTTGCGATAAGGTCCGGGAGAACCAACATGTATCCACGTGCTTTCTATATATATTATAAGGGATTTCTACATATGACATGCCTTTAAGAAAATAAACAGTGATAACAAGCCAAAAGAAAATGCACATGGCTAGACCATTGGGGCCACGGTGTTTAAAGTACGAGACATGACCACACTTTAATTTACATAGTCTATAAAGCCACTAGATAAGGAAAAGTATCTGATAAGGGTCGGGGAATGCCCCGCCTCGACTAACTGGACAACACAAAATATAAGCTCTAGACATGCAAAGCTCCGAAGCAACCTGGAGCTTGATAACAATTGTTGGAAATCTTGTACTCCTACTGGGGAGATCTACTAGCACCTGTACCTGCAGCAAGAAATGCAGGCCCCCCATGAGGGACGTCAGTACGAGATAATGTACTTAATATGTAAAGCAGGAAATACTGTATATGAAGTAACAACTCAAATAAAACTATGCACTAGTGTAGGATAAGAGACCACCTTTAGTTTTACTGTGGGATCATGTACTTTATGTTCTTTTTTATCACTTTACCTTTACTGTATAATCTGTGAACAACATGTAAAACAAATGACCAGCTGATCAGTGGCAAATCTATATCGAGATCGGCCCTGGCTGAGCAATATATTTATCTTTCAATTACCTTTGAGATGATTCTTTTGGTGGTCATAATATTGGAGCTGTAGGACTATACATACAACATATGAAATGTAAATAATCACAAAAAGACAAAACCATAATGAAAGGAGTAGGTTACACAAGTAATGAAATGCATCGGCGGTAGAACAACACATGAACTTTATTTAGTAGAATGAACTCATGTATCTTGGTATCCAAGTATGTATGCGTATTTGAAGGTGATTATGCTCTACCTTCACTTGTTGACAATAAGGCAATCGAATACAAACTTTTCTATATCTTTATACCATGCCACCAATACACTTTCCTCAAATCTTGATACATTTTGGTGGATCCCAAATGAATAGAATAATGGGAAATATGGGCCTCACTCATTATCACCTCCCTAAGACCATCAATATCTAGAACACACAACTGATCTTAATAATGAAGTACACCATCTCCCCCTTGAGCGAAAACCTCTATCTTCTTTTTCCCAAACAAATTCTTCAATTCAACCAATGGTGGGTCTAAATATTGCTTAGCCTTGATATCAACAACCACAGAAGATTCAACCCTATTCTAAGCATAAATACCATAATCATTAAAGTTAGCCAATCTAACACCCAATCTAGCCAAACAGTGAATATCTTTTACCAACTCCTTCTTCCCTTCATCAACATGAGCCACACTTCCTATAGATAGTCTACTAGGAGCGTCGACTATAATATTTTCCTTATCAGGATGATATTGAACACTCATATCGTAGTCCTTAAGGATTTCTAACCACCTCCTTTGCCTCAAGTTAACATCACTTTGGGTGAACATTTATTGCAAACTCTTGTGATCAGTAAAGAAATCAAGATGCATGTAATAGAAATAATGTCCCCAAAGCTTCAAGGCCAACACAACAATCACTAGCTCATGATCATGAGTTGGGTAAGTATGCTCATATGCCATCAATTTCCTTGATGCATATGATATCACCTTTTTGAAGATTCATCAGACAAAACCCCCAAATAGGTCGTAAATCACTTTATGGGTCATCAAGAGGTATGGTAGATCAGCAGTCCAGTTTTTTAGCAACACTTAACGAGATATCGATTATTGGTCATGGAATGTAATACGACTCATGAAGCTATTCATGAGGTGTGTGGACCTAGCTATCCTATTTTGTTTAGGATTTGTATTTTAATTATTATAAAAAGTTTTGAGGTTATTTTTATTAGGTTTGCAGAGAGTTAAATAGTTTTGGTAGAAAATGGTGAGTTTGAGTAGAGATAACACTAGAGAGATTTGAGAAAAACTTTTACTTTGATTTGATTTTTAATTTGTGATTCTCATTGAAGTTAGATTCGCTTGTTCTCAATTTATTTATGTAAGTGCTCTATTATATTATTCCAATTCATAAGTCTTGCATCTACACAAATCACGAATAGCTAAATTCACAACTAGGGTTGTGTAACCATGAAAAACTAACAAGATTAAACAGGATAAATCATAATTCTTAGAATGTATGCATGCATGTATTAGTTAACTCTATTTGTTTTATATCTTTCCTAATGGTGGCCAACATTAGAACCCACCTAATGTTACTGACTGGACCATGGTAGTAATGAATAAGAAAAGAGATTAGTTAATAAGATTTGATTAGATTGTTCTTGTCTTATCAACTCAACTGGGCTAAGTAGAGGTTGTACTGGACTAATAGGTAAGGTTTAGTAATGCACATTAGAGAAATTGGCAAAGTCATGTAGTAACATTCGCCTCTCACCTGGACCAAAAGGTTTGGTGAACATTACTTATCATCTTACACTCTAGGAAAGAATTAGTTTATCCAGTGATACAAAGTTAGGAAAGAATTAGGTTATTCGATGCTACACTCTATATTGGTTAAAAACTCGAGGTAGTTAGGTTTACTTTCTACTGATTATTGCGAACCCTTCTTTTGGGGAAGTAAGTTAATCACTCAAATTGTGTTACTTGAATTCTCTTAGTCTACTTATTCCCTTTGTTCCGTTCTATTTCTTGACAGTGACACCTTTATCCTTAAAAAGGATGTGTAAAGTGGGAGACATCATGATTTTTGCACATTGCCGGGGAATACTGCTAGACTTAGTTAATTCAAAGTGATTTGAGTGCTAACCTTTATTTCCTTCATTTTTTTACATTTCTGTTGTTTTTGTTTTTTCTAAGGGTATAAGTGTAGTATATGCCCAACACACAAAGTCAAGGCAATCCCTTCACTCTGTTTGACCTAGAAATCCAAAAAAAGTTTAAGAAGAGTGACCAAAGATAACGCCAACAATGCGGCTAATACTGCTCTAAATAGGAAGGAAAATAAAAATGCTGGTCATTATAACCCACCTTATCTTGATGATATTGCATCATTGCCACAGGATTTCAATGCCAATACTAATCAGTGGAATCAATACAGGCTTAATCCTATGGCTATGAGGGTGACTGGAGCTATTATATTGCCATCACTAGCAACTGATACACTAATCATATTCTTGAGTGAGTCACTTTAAATGCTGCAAAACCATGGGCTGTTTGAGGTCTTACCATCGGAGGATCCTCATAGCCATCTACACAATGGTACATTTCTCTGCAAGAGTGCGATGGTTACACAGAGTATTTCCATGGATGTTGTGGGAGATCATGTCTTTCAATTGTCTCTTAAAGGCAATGTAGAACTATGGCTATCTGAGCTCCCATAAAGTTCGATCACCCGTTCGGCTGAATTGCAGAGGGCCTTTTCGGAGAGGTACTTCCCGAGGTCGTAAAGCTCAAGTTGAAAGACCAGATCAACAACTTTGAGCAACTTCTTAGTGATTTTATCAATACTACCTGCGAGAGGTTCACTAAGTGCATAAGGAGTGTCCCAGACCATAAAATTGATGATGATGCCATGGTGGAGATCTTGTACCATTCCCTTGTTGAAAATAGTTAGGCTTGTGCACATACTATTATGGGGGGGGGGAGGCATGTTCTTAGATCTGCAATTCACAAGAATCACAGAAAGGATGGATAGTGGTCAAGACTAATCATGCATGGGGACAGAGGGACAGAGCATCTACACAAAGTTCATTTGCTGTCTATGTTGGTTCAGAGCATGCTTAGATAAATTAGGAGATTATCTAGGAGAATGCCCGAATCCACATGAACATAGTGGTAATAATCAAGAGAAATTATGACCGAGTCAATGTAGTGGTTTATTAGCCTCCATGTGCACCTACATATGGTAAGCTTTACCATGAATATGACACTTGTTTTATTGTTGATTAGATTAGACACTTTCGAAATCAACGCCCAATGATACAATCAATACTATTGGCACCAAGGTCAGAGAAACCAAGGTCGAAACATCAAAAAAGGTAGATCGCTCAGGGACAATAACAAAGGATATTTTGATCAGAATAGGGACTAAGATAGAGAAGCAGATCGGGGTCGTAGAGATAGTTACAGAAATGGTCCCTATATACTACCACATTACCGTGACATAGGTGCAAGTAGCTCAAGAATTGAGGAGATGTTTGATTTCCTGTTGAAGAAATCTGGGACACAAGATGGACTCTAAGTGGGATGTAATCTAAGATTCCCAATATTTATCAGAAAATTATGTCTCATTTTGTTGCCATAAAACAACTTGAGCAACAATTCGGTCAAGTGTCGACTCAACTTAATCAGCTCAGAGGGGTATACTGCCTAGCAGCAAAGTTCAAAACCCTAAAAATAAAGAGTAGTTTATGGCGGTTACTACTCATGGTAGCAAGAGCACCTTTGATGCTCCCATGCTAATTGATGAGGATGATGTTCGAGAGGACATGGTTGCGGCCAAGGATGTGAGACAGGAGATGATCATGACATGGATGTGATGAGTGAAACTGCTATGCGGATAGAAGTTGAAGCCCATCCCTAGTCCTTCTCCTCCCTTCCCTTAATGAATAAAAAAAGGAGTAGGAAGGAAAGTTCAAGCAGTTTCTCAACAGGCTGAAACAACTCTACATCAAAATCAATTTCAATAAGGCAATGGAAAAGATTCCATGATAGGCAAAATACATGAAGGAACTTGTTACGAAAAAGCACACTATAAGTCAGGAGCTTTCCCATGAGCTTCAACATTGTTGTGTGATTACTATGAGGTCCTTGGTCCATTAGCAAGAAGATCCCGACACTTTTACCATACCTTGGACCATTGGAACTGTGGACTTTGAGAAGGGCGTTATGTGATCTAGGTTCCAACATTAACCTAATGCACCTTGAGGTCTTCATGAAGCTAGGATTGGGAGCCCCTACTTCAACGGGCATGAGGTTGTTTATGGTTGATCACATGGTTAAGAAGCATGTGGGGATACCCTATGATGTGCTTATGAGAAGTTTATATTCCCTATAGACTTTGTGATCCTACACAGTGAAGTCTACTTTGATATCCCAATCATCATAGGAGGACCATTCCTTGCCACTAGTAGCACTAGAGGATATGGAAGCTAATCAACTCAAGTTCAGACTGAATGATGAAGAAGTCATCTTCAATATCTGTCAATCAATGAAGAGGCCATAAGATTTGAGGTATGAAGTCTGGGCACTTGGTGAAGTCTGAGTAACCATATTGTCTAAGTCATGCTGCGATAATAAATCAGGTGCTATTAGGGAGGCAACCCAAGGTTTTTGATGTGATAGTTATAGAGTTAGCTTTATTTTCAGTTTTTGGACTTATATGTAGTTTATTTTCTTATATATTGATAGTAATTTTAGATATTGGGCTGGTTGCGTATAGGGTAACACTGTGTTCTTTGAAGAATGTGTAGGTATATGGCTAAGTCAACCACTTTTGGCTGAGAAGAGCATCAGGAATTCTATAACTAGTTCTACAGGTCGTGAACTACTTTACAAACGGTACAACATCTCTTAGACATTTCTAGTAAGCAAAACGATGTCCACTCCAGTTCATGAGCCAATTTTATAAATCTTAGTTAAAACTATATGTCGCGAATGTGGCTCATGGACCTTCGATAAGTCTGCTAAAGTTTTGACTAAATGTAGGGGTCTTTATGACAAACTCTATCAGTCTTACTTTATTCTATGACTTGTAGACTGGTTCGTAAAGCCTAGTCCTAAAACTATGGTTTGGATGTTCTATGAAACCACAATTTACGAGTTGTAAAACACTCTATGGCCCATAATCGGTGTTTTGTAGAGTCCATGCGCATCAAATTTCAGTTGGCCCAGTGAAAGTATAAATATTGGGCTCAAAATGTTTTGACCCCATTTCAAACCTTATTTACAAATACACCTGACCAACCCCCACCTCCAAAACTTCCAATCACTGACAGTGATTACTCCCTTATTTTCCGCCACAAAATTCCGGCGACCTAGGGTTTAGTGTCTTACCACCTATTTCATCTTCTACAATAATTGCATAAATTGGTAACTTTTTTGTTAACTTAATGCCTTTAATTTGCCCATATTTGTACCGTTGAATTAAAAAATTTGTTGGGAATGGTTGTTTTAGAGACAAAACGTTGTATGGTAATAGTCATGTGATAATTGAAGTATGGTTGCCTATGTTTGAATATGTGTATAGAACTGAAATATGGTATAGTTGCCTTCGCTCATGATTGAATGATGTATTTTGGTGTCCACCTGAGTACTCACCATGTAAATGGATTGATTGTGTGTGTAAATTGGTGGGTTATGACATGGGTGCATAATTTTGAGGATAAGTCATCTATATGGGGTCAGAAGGGTTTAGGAATCATGTCTAATTATATTCGATAGGGTACATGTGTTGACTAGCTGTTGGGGTATTGCTTGTTGTATGAAAATCATGTGGGTGTGTGCATATATCTTCTATGCTGTTAGAATACAACTGAAAAATCCTATGGAGTTCGTTTTGTTGGACTTAAAGACTTAGGTGACTAAGTTTTCTTGTATACGAGTCGCTTTTACTGCCCATGGAACATTTCATGAGTTGTAATTCCCCCTCGAAAAAAATACAAAAAACCTGGTGTTTCTGAGTATCCATGAGACAAGACCTTTTACTAGCCGTAGATAACTTTATAGCTCATAGAAAAGTATGGTAGATCCCTGCCTAAAATACATTCAGACACTGGAATTCCCTTCGACTCAATCTATGACTCGTAGAATGTTCTACGAGTCGTACCTGGTCTTGTAGACATTTCCAGTGAATAAACATTTTGTGATCACTATCTGATGAGATCCTTCTACAGCTCGTTATTCTCATTACAACCTATAAAGGTTCTTTCGTAGACCCTTCTGCAACTAAGTCCAAGTTGCTTTCTCATTTCATGTTTTAAGCTATGAGGCTAACAAAGTGAGTAAATGATCATGTTTCAGGTACTATGGCCCTGAAGCAAAATATGACAATATCAAGGCCTTACAAACAAGGCTCAGAGACGCGTCCTCAAAAGATGAGCAGACTCCTACCCTGAGTGGATTGATAGAGGACCTTGGCATCCATATGAACCCAAAAGCGGCTAGACCTCAGACTAGAGCTGCTGCCAATGCTGCACATACTCAGGCTCATATATTATGTAGTCCCTATTCTGATGTGGGAGGCCTTGGCAAGAGCGATTTTATTTAAATTACTTCATCTAATGAGGAGTCCAGCTCTGAGTCAGGCTCCGATGATGGGTCAAAGAAAGAGTCTTCTACAACACCTTAATCATCACCAGAAGCCCTTACTAGTTGGTGGTGAATCGAGGGTATGCAGGATATTTATTCTGAGGATGTCCAACCTATGGAGCGGTGAAATTCAGCCTGCTCCATCAATGAGGAGCCCTGAGTCATCCCACATAGACTCAACAGTTTCTCTGGCCTCCAAGATACGATGCAGATATAGGCTCCAGTGCGGAAACCAATCACTCAGGTGATACTCCTCAACCATGGTGGTAGAGCTCTGTGCGTCGTATGTAGCCACAACTAACAATACTCTTCCCAAGGGGAAGAAGCCCCTCACTCATCCCAAACTGGATGAGATCTGAGTGAGGGGCCAGCAGGTGGATATCTTAGATAGCATCATCCATTGCATGCTATTTGTGCCAGATTTCCCTGCCCCTAGATCCATAGCTAAGTTCGACTACTTGGCGGGGCAGATGAGCAACATGCTAGTGATGAGAGATCCAGAGCCCACTTCATAAGATGGGTGGCTTGTTATATTGCTAAGCAGGGTCATGACATTGCATGGGTCACCACTCAATTAGAGTCTATCGTCAAGGCTTCATTGAGTTTCCCCACTAAATTTTGGTGGGTTGCTGTTAGATCACACATCGGACTGACACATGCTGATAATGCCTTGATATTGCAACATGTAGCACTAACTGCTAGCATCTTAGGTTGTTATGAGTGAAACGACCTAAAAATGCGCCTCAGAAGTGCCCTAAATCATAATTTCTATATATCTCAAAATCCGTGCATGATATTGAAAATCTGATATCACATTTTTGTTTAGGGGTAAAATTGAGTGGAAGGTGGGACTAATCCTGATTTAAGAGCAATCGATTATTAATTCTTATTTTCCAAAAATGCAAACTCCAAGGAGGGTTCCACGCGCCTGGCGAGACACGCCAAGGGCGCACCTCTGTGTATTTTTTTTCCAGTTTTGACTTCGGTCCAAGACTTTTATGTCTTGGGCCTAAGTGTTCCCAAGCATAGAAATACTTATACTTAGCCATTTTTCACCCTCATATCATTCTAAACATTCCTCAATACTCATTCAAACACTTAGTCAAACATTTTACTCCTAAACTCAAGTCTCAAAACTCATCCTGATCTAAGGATTTCCTCTCAAGCTTCAAGTCTCCATCTCCAATCTTCATCAAGTTCATCTCCAAAGCTAAGGTATGTGGGTTTCTTTCATAGGTTCCTTTTACCCATGATGCCCAACCTTCCTTTTCTTACAAATTACATGATTTAAAGTTGATTTACTCATGGGTCTTATGTATTGTGAATAACACTGCCCAATATTTTGGGGTCTATGAAATTGTGACTGTTTTACTATGTTTTGGTTTATGAATCTAAGATTTAATGTGTGGTTTGATGAAGAGTGTTGATGTATATTCCTTGAGGGTGTTACAAAGTATCCATTGCTGGTTTAACATTGAATTTTCTAGAATAATAACACTCTTGAATTACATGATTTTACACTAGCACTATACACCCTCATAGTGTTTGATAAAATGTATGCTTATGTTGTCTTGAGGAATTGGAGGTCCTGTGCATGTCTCATGAGTTGAATGACTATATGATGGATGATGGTGAAATGACGATGAAAGGGAATGTATGTATATGATGATGAAAGAAGTGTGATGCCTTAGTTCTGAGCTAAAAAGAGTAATGAAGTGTAAAAGTTAGGTAAAAAGCCTAAAAAAATGAAAAGAAAATACCCAAAAAATCTTAAAACAGGAGAAAAGGGAGAACGGGAAAAAACTCACAGTGTTGCTAGGGCAAAGGTGTAGAAAAACGTTGTGTTAAGGAGGGCCATTAGTCACTATGTTCCCAAAATGTCATACAAAGGCCCCTTTAGTCTATGTTACAAGCTTATAAAGTCTTAAAGTGATCCAAGTCCTGGTGGTTGAAGGTCTTAGTCATGAGTGTAGGGGCAAGTCTATGGAATGAGACATGTTGCACAAATATATCTTGTGAGGATGAGAGATTTTGCATAGTCCCAAGGTTATGCATGAAACATCATTGACAGTGAGATAAAAGACTTCTTTCTATGTGGGCACTTACAGCATTGTTAGCATTAGACTTATTCAGTGATTATGGATTGTTGATAGTATCTCACTTGTTATAGTTGTATTGTCACATACATGAGTCTGTAAGGGTTTGCTAGATGGCTATCTAGTTTTGTTTTGAAAATATAGTATGGGTATCTGAGTCTAAGTTTGATGTGATGTATTCCATCGGATTGAGGTCTATGTGTTGTTGTACTACTTTTATATATTGAGACTTTCACTTGAGAATAGGCAACAAGTTTATGTAGAGGGTATTGATGTGTTGTCCAAATACAATACTTTTGATGCTTAAAACTTGGAATGTTATATGTTCTCCATGCAATGTTTGTTGGTTTATGTGTTTTTGTGTTTTAGTTGTTGGATTCCAGGGTTAGCCTTGCTTTTGGGAAGGAAATACAAACATTGCTGATTTGATGTAGTATGAGACCCTCTACGGGCCGTAAGTCACTCCACGGGTTGTCGAGTAGGTTTTATGGACAACTCCAATGAGGGGTTGAGTTTCTGGAGTTTTTCCAGCGAAATGCAAATGGGTCGTGTATTGGTTTACAAGTCGTAGAACATGGTTCGTGCCATGAGGCGTCTTGACATAGCTATCAGATTTTGTTTAGGACATGTATTTTAAACATTATAAATAGGTTTTTAGGTTATTTTTCGTTATGCTTGACAGAGAGTTGATTAGTTTTGAGAGAAAATTATGAGTTTGAGTAGAGACAACGTTTGAGAGTTTTCAGAAACACTTGTACTTTGATTTGATCTTTAATCTTGTGATTCTCATTGAAGTTTTGGATTTTCTTGTTCTTAATTTAATTGTGTAATCTCTATTATGTTATTCCAATTCATAAGCCTTGCATCTATACAAATCATGTGTAGCTAAATCCTCAACTAGGGTTGTGAGAACCATGAAGAACTAATAAGGTAAAACTAGAAATCATAATTCTTTGAAAGTGTACATGCATGAATTAGTTAACTCTCTTTGTTTTGCATGTTTCTGATGGTGGCCAACATTAGAACCTGCCTAGTATTACTGAGTTGACCAAGGTAGTAATGAATAGGGAGAGAGAGTAATTAATAGGATTTAATTAACGTGTTCTCGTCTAATTAATCGAAATGGGCCAAGGGGATATTGTACTAAGATTAATGTGTAAGGTTTAGTAATGCACATTGCAGAGATGGGGCCAAGTCACATTGTGAAACCCGTCTCTCACATGGACCAAATGACTTGGTAAACTTAACTTACCACCCTGCATGCTATACACTAGAAAATAATTAGGTTATCCAGTGATACTATGTTAGGGAATCATGGGGAACACAATATCCTAGTTTCTCTCTATATTGGTTAAACACTCGTGTTAGTTAGGTTTACTTTTCTACTGTTTGTTGAAGCCCCCCATTTGGGAAAGTAAGTTGGTTAATCACTCGAATTGAGTTTACTTGATTTCTCTTAAGTTTATGTATTCCCTTGTGTTTGACCCGAACCTTGGTTAGGTTCTATTTCTTGATAATGACAGTTTTATCCTAAAAAAGGAGGTGTAACTTCAACGACATCATCAATCACCTCAAAATCAAACTCTTGTAGAGGAACTACTGATCGAATCAATCTTTTTTTTGTATACTTCTTCTCCATCAAGTACTACAATGTTGAATGGTCAATATGAATAATGACTTTTGTCCTCATAAGATATGATTTGAACTTCTCGAATACAAAGACCACAGTTTGTAACTCTTGTTCAGTGATAATATAGCTTTTTTGCTGCATTTTGGGCTTTTTTTGGCATAGTAAATGGGATGTAGAACCTTCTCTCTGCGCTATCCCAACACTGTACAAAGTGCGAACCTTGCTTGCATCACATATAATGTTGAAGGGCTGAGCCTAATCTGGAACTACTATGATAAGCGCAGATATCAACCTCCGCTTCAACCCCTGAAATGCTTTTAGACATGCATCATCAATCACAAACATAGTATCCTTCTCAAGTAGCATGCACAATAGATGTGAAATCTTTGAGAAAGACCTTATGAACTGTCTGTAGAAGCCTATATGTTATCAGAAACTTCTCACAAGTTCAATAGAGACGGGTGGAAAAAGCTTCTCCATAACCTCAACTTTAGCTCTATCAATCTCTATAACTTTGACAGAGGTCTGGTGCACCAACACAATACCTTCCTTTACCATGAAGTGACGCTTTTCCCAATTCAGTACAAAATGACATTCTTCATATCCCCAAAGCACATCATGCATTCTTCATATCTCCTAAGCACATCATGTAAATGCGTCAAGTAATCCTCGAATGAATCTCCATTCACACTTTGTTATTTAAAGCCAGACAGATGATCTACACTAAGGAATTATCAACAGTCTTATGGTCTAGCACACTTCTAAATCATTTAGTGATCCTCTTCCAAGAAGCACTTATAGAATAACAAGGTAACCTCTTAAAGTTTTTAATATGATCCTGAAGCTTCATCTTCTTCAATTTGGGAAAGTACCTCTCCAAAAAGGCATTTTGCATTTTCGCCTATGTAGTGTAGAACTCTGTGGAAGTTTATATAATCATATTGTTGCTTCACCTGAGAGAGATAATGGAAAATTGCAGAGCCTAATAGAATCCGTGTATTAATTTTGATGTCCCAATGCAGATCCTCTGTTGTTAGGTCTAAACACAACCCTCTATGCTGCAACATCTGTAGTAACCCACTTGAGATCACAATCTATAGAGAAGGTAACAAGATGGCTACTGTAACAACCGTTGCCACAGGATCAAGTCTACAAGGATTCCACCCATTTCTTACCACTTGTTGAGCTTATGGTGGATTCGTATCCTCATGTAGTGGTGGGTCTTGGTTATTCAAATTGAGTGCAATGTTTGCAGCATTATTTGCATTATCCTAGGCTATTATTAGAAATGTTCTCTAGATCTCTAGATCAAATGGAGTCAAGTGACTGCCTCAACTATGACTATTAGGCAAACAACTACACCTATATGCTCAAAGAAAAATAAAGAAACCAAAAATGTAAAATAAGGAAAATAAATTAACTCACAAATCACTCTAATTAAATAATCTAAAAGTCGGATTCCCTGACAACGATACCAAAATCTGATCACGCCCAAACTATAATTCCAAAGAGGTATAAGGGATCATTGTTCAAATTAGAACCTAACAATGGACAGGGTTGATCCCACAAGGAATAAGGTCTAAACTTGGAACAATTAATAGCAATTAGAATGAATTCATCGATTTTTTTCCCAAAAATGGGTCTTGATAAAAAGAAATAATTAAACCTAAAGTAATATCAAATAGTCAAGTGCAAGTGTTGTAACTTCAAGGAAAGAAGTAACTAGTGTATTGTGTTCCCCATGAATTCCTAATTCAGTTTAAACAAGTTATAATGACCCCCAATTTGGGGGCCCTAAGTGCAGAAATGTTTGCCTGAAATATAACCAGGAACCTAGTTTATGGGACTACTTAGGGCCTATAAGTTGTTATACGACCCGTAGGATTAATACTTAAATATAGCACTTCAAGAAGGGGAACAAATTTGATGTGAGGGATAACACACAGAGCAAATTATGGCTCGTCGAATATCTTATGATTCATATATAGGTTCATGAGTGGGAGTGTAGACATGAAAGAAAATTTGATGTTTTTAGAAAGGTGACATATGAGTTATCAGATGGCCCATAGACTAGGATACAACAAATACACAATTTCATGGAATGAGGTCCATAATAAGGTTATAATTTGGCTAAGTGTTGAATGATTTTATGAGTCCATCCTGTCATGAACAAGAATAGGGCCTAGACGTGACACGACGATGGGGAACCGGAAGGGATCCTAAATAAGCCTCTTAGCATATCATTCACACATCCTAGGTCACGGAAGCAAATAAACATCAACTACTGATATAATTAAAAAGGGAAGGGGGACAAAGGGAAGTCAATCACAAGAGCATAAAGAGTCAAGCTCATAGCATAAATACGTCGTAGTATCCAACAACACCTGTAACTTAGAATGGAGCAGGGGAAAAGACACTTCCTAGTCTCACCCTCATAATAATACATATTCAATATAAGAAGGAGTCTCAACATAACATGGAATAAATAGATATTATCCTTTGACTTAAGGACTCACCAAAGCCTTCTCAGAGAACTGAACTAGCCACGTGGAGAAGCATTATCAATAGGATCTCCGATTCCTACATAATGATATTATGTAGGCATAGAGTATGCGTTAGTATATTTGAATATACTAAGTATGTTAGTTGCAATGCAACAAAGGCATAAGCCAATATTTTCAAAACGCATACTCATAGGCAATAGATATATAATCTCAACATGGCATACATGATCAATGCTTGTAATAAAACTTTCTTGTTAAACATTCAACTTCCATAATGCATAATTCATGTGTGGAAAGAGACCTTAACTGATATAGACCAAACGAGCTACTACTTGGAATCCAAGGCATGTCACCCCAAGGTGATCGAGCCATATCACCCCCTAAAAAAAGTGATCTAGGCAGATCACCCCCTCCGCAAGGTGATCGATGCATGTCACCCCCGCGACATGGTGTGGTTTACTTGCCATGGTAAACCATACAATGATTAATCTGGGGAATGTCACCCCCTTATCAAGGTAAGGTATAAAAGGATGGATCAACTAGTATAGCAAGGGTAATAATCGTAATACTATCATGACACATAATTAAGAGAATAAAGACTTTATTTAAGTGAAACAACCATAAAAAGTACTCGACAATGCGTCTCAAAAGTGCCCAGAATTGTAATTTTCATATATCTCAAAATCCGTGCATTATTTCAAAAATTCAACTTTATATTCTTGTTCAGGGGGTCAAATTTAGGGGGAGAAGGGTCTAACCCCAATTTAGAGAAACCTTAGGAAAATCCAAAATTTTAAGGTGAGGATTTCCAGTGGCAACTGCGCATTCTTAGCGCGAAGTGCACAGGCTTGTTTTTGTGACAGTGGATTCATTTTGGTCTGAGACTTTTAAGTCTTCATCCTAAGCCTTCCCATATGAGAAAATACCTATACATAACCATTTTCACTCTCATAGCATTCAAAATATTCCTCTATGCTCACTCAAACACATAGGCTTATATTCTCTCAAATTTCAATTGCCAAAACCCTCTCCAAATATTAAAGATTTCAACCAAGCTTTAAGTCTCTATCTCCTATCTTCATCAAGTTCATCTCCAAAGCTAAGTTATGTGGATTTCCTTCATGGGTTCCTTTCACTTATGATGTCCAAGCTCCCTTTTCCTCAAAACTGCATGATTTGAAGTTGAATTACTCACGGTTCTTATCTATTATGAAAGTCATTGCACACTATGTTAGGATTTATGAAATTGTCACTGTTTTCCCATGTTTTGTACTATGAATCTTGGATCTATTGTAAGATTTGATGAAGGTTTTGATGTCTATTGCTTGAGGGTGTTACCAAGTATCTATTGAATGTTTTACATTGAATTTTCTAGCATGATTTCACTCTTGAATTGCATGGTTTTACACTAGAATTACACACCCGCTAGGTGCTTGATAAAATGTCCAGTTATGATTTCTTGAGGAATTGAAGGTCCAATGCATGTCTTTTGAGTTGAATGACTTTATGATGATGATAGAAATGTTCATATGAGTTGTTTCATGAGGAACTACCTATGATGTTGAAAGTAGATTGATGTTTTCTTATGTTTGTTGTGTTCTCGAGAAAATGGGGAGTTCTGTCTTAATAATTGAAATGTAATGGTTCGATGAGTCAGTTCTATGGAATGCTTAATCTGAAAAGGGATAGGCTCTCATAAGGAAGGCCACTTAATCCGAAAAGGGATGGGCTCCCGTAAAGGACACTTAATCCGAAATTGGATGGACTCCCTAAGGAAGGTCACTTAATCCTAAAGCGGACAGACTCTCATAAGGAAGGTCACTTAATCCGAAAGGGACAGGCTCCCGTAAGGAAGATCACTTAATCCGAAAAGGGACGAGCTCTGGTAAGGTGAAGTTACTAATTAAATTCTCTGCAAAAGGGGACGGGCTCCCATAAGGAAGGTTGCTTCTCCAAAAGGTCTTATGTTATATCGATTGAGATTTCTTTCTACACTTATTTAATATGATATATGTAAGATGATTGATTTGCAAAGCATGATTTACTTAACTGTTATCGTACAAGCCATATTGATATTATCATATCTATTGCTTATAATTATGCATTTCGATTATGATTCTTGTCTCTTGTTGCATTGTATCCCACATACTTAGTACATTCAAACAACTAACGCATACTTTATGCCTATTTGATGTTACCATGTAGGAACCAGTGCACCGCTTGATCATCATCCTCCTCCACGTGGCTAGTGCGATTGTCTTATAAGCTTGTTGGTAAGTCCTCCATTCTGGGGATGTTGCCTGTGTTCTCTTACTATGTATTAACACTATCTCTTTTGATTATGCATTAACTATGAGGGTGAGCCTGGTTTCCTATTTTGGCTCCCGCTTTTATCTATGTAGTAGAGGTGTTGTTGGACATGTTATGTATGTATGCTGTGAGTCTTGACACTCTTGTCCTTGATGTATATGATATGAGAGTTTACCCTTAGTCCCAATTTCCCTTGTTTATGTTTATCTCTTATTGTCTTTTAATTGCTTCCGCGACTAAGGATTTGTAATGATATGCTATGAGGCTTTTTTGGGGTTCCTTCGGGTTCCCCATTCATTGGTCATGCCTAGGCCTAGGCTTGGATCATGACAAAGATGGTATCAGAGCACTAGGTTGTTAGATCCTCGAAGTCCAGCACACCGCGTTGATTAGAGTCTTATTCATGGTTCTGTTGTGCACCACAACTATGAGTAGGAGGCTATGAGACGTTTTAGGAGAAGTTTCCCACCTTGTTCTAAGTCGTGCTATAGAGTTGAAGTAAGTTTTTCCCCCTAACAATTGTTCTTTGTCTTACTAGTTGATCATTCCTAACCCAAGAGAAGGAAGAGCCCGCTCCCAAGGACAACCGGCTAATGGAGAGCTTATGGAGGCTCTCACTTTGCTTGCACAAGTTGTGGCAAACCAAGCCAATCAAGGAGCCCAAGCCCCTCATGCACTTACACTCTCTTCTTGTGTGAGAGAATTCATGAGGATGAGCCCACCGGATTTTTATGGATCAAGGGTAGATGAAGACCCACAAAAGTTTATTGATAAAACTTATAAGGTATTAGCCATCATGGGTGTTAGATTGGAAGATAAGGCGGAGATGGTGGCTTACCAACTCAAAGAGGTAGCATAAACATGGTACAATCAATTGAAAGGGGAGAAGGGAGTCAACATTGTGGTTCTATGGGAAAAATTCAAGGCGGCCTTTCTTAATCGGTTCTATCCTCTTGAGCTTAGGGAAGCCAAACTGGTAGAATTCATGAAGTTGAGTCAACGATCAATGAGTGTGAGGGCGTATGTAATACCCCACATCTTACAACACTAGTTCTATGCAAATGAAACATGATATGGCTTTTCAAATTAGCGCCAATTTTTAAAAGTGCTTGAATCTCGAATTAAAGGGCGATATGTATGTCAACGCTGAAGAGCGTCAAGTGCATATAAGTTTTAAGTCAAATGAAGGAGATTACGACTTTAAATGAAGTGATAGAAGTGAGGTGCTTGTGGGACTTAGTAAGCTAGCAGGTGAGTCACCTACTTGCTTAGCTTAAATTTGCTAGCTAAACAGAGACGAGGCTCGATGTCGAATTTCTCCAATTCCGATTATGAATAAAATTCATGTTAAGAGTGCAACTTTAGCCCGTGTTTTACCATCATAAATGGAAAATACTTACAGCCTAAGATGCATAATAAAAGGTCCCAAGTATTTCACAACCCACTTGACTAATTGGACCCAAAATTAAGTAAGGAGGAAAGGGAAATATTGGAAGCCAAGGCCCAACCAATTTGTACCCAATAAGGCCCAAGTGAAAGGGGAAAGAAGCTGCATCACAAAATTAGTAAAGTAAGGTTAGAAATTCATTAATAGTTCAGCCAAAGTCACCCTTTAAAAAGGGTTTAAAACAGCTCCCATAAGCCATTCTAACTTGAAAAAAACAATCAGATTGTCTTCCAAGTTTTCTCTCAACTCTTTCTTTCCTTTACAAGTAGCCACAAGAGACTTTTAGAGTTCTTGGAGAAGCCCTAAACCTTTAAAGTAAAGTTAACTGATTATAGTAGTGTGTTGAAAAACAAGAGACTATGTTGGTTAGGTATATGCTGAAAATTTTTAGACAGCATGTGTTCCAAGATTGTTATACATTTTTGCTTGTTTATTTGGAAGATTTTCTCTTTTTGGTTGGATTGATTATTAAGGGAGGATATTGTTATTAATTATTATTGGTTCTTAAATGATGTATAAAGGCTTCTGCACCACTTTTACATTCCACAAAAGTGAGTTCTTATAGGATATCGCAACTGTGTTCTTAGTACGAACTTGTGGGCTGATGGATGGAAGGCTATTGCCTCACGTCCTTCATGAAATATTTGGTACTATTATAAGATAGTTTTAAGGTTATTATTATGTATAGATGTGTGAGGACAGTTTGGGTAAAGTTGAAACAGGTTCGGGATTGTCGACGTCAAAATGTAGCGAAGGGGTGTAACATTATGCCGCCTATTTGTATGTTGCATAGAATTGTTGTGTGTTGTGCTTTGTGGGATGTTGTAAGACTGTTATGTCACTAAAACAGGATGCATATGATATGTATATGATAATGTGTATTAAAAAATATGATTAGGGGTGGAAAGGTTGAAAGAATATGCTCGGGTTTACAATTACACGCTTGATGCCAGTATGTTGTTTTTTAATGAGATTAGGCTACCAAGATGTATCTATTGGCTTCTAATGCTAGTTTTATTACCTACAGTGTTCTAGAAAAATATTTGGAGGAAGGGAAGGTTCTCTCGAGGTAATAGCGAGGTCGTATAGCGAGGTATGTAAGGCTACTTGATTTCGTATTATTTGGCATGAAACATAGATCCCTCCTTGGCACATAAAGGCAATTACAAACTCCGACACAACTATTAAATGTGCCTCATCTCTTTCACATGTTCACATGCTCCCACATAGTCACCTTTAAATCTTCATACATACTTGGATACCAAGATACACAAATTCGTTCTACTAAATAGAGTTGATCTGTTGTTCTACCTGCTATGCATTTCATTATTTGTGTAACATACTCCTATCATTATGGTGTTATCTTTTGTCATTATTTACATGTCATATGTTGTATCTACAGTCCTACAACTCCAATACTACAACCATTAAAAGAATCATCTCAAAGGTAATTGAAAGATAAAGTAAAGTATATTGCTTATTGATGGGTGGTAATGTGAAGGGTGGAAGAATCACCTAGTCAGGGTCGATCCAATCACGGGGGGTAGCCCAAGTGGTTAAAGGAAAAGAATAGCCAGGGCCGATCCTGATATAGATTTACCACTGGTCAGCTAGTCATTTGTATTACATGTTGTCCATATATTATACAGTAAAGGTAAAGTAATAAAAAGAACATAAAGTACATGATCTCACAGTATAACTAAAGGTGATCTCTTATACTATACTAGTTCATAGTTCCATTTGAGTTGTGGCTGCATATACAGTATTTCCTGCCTTATATGTTTAGTACATTATCTCGTACTAATGTCCCTTACGGGGACCTACTTTTCGTGTTGCAGGTACAGGTGCTAGTAGATCTCCCTAGTAGGAGTACAGGATATCCAGCTGTTGTTACCAAGCTTCAGGTTACTTTTGAGCTTTATGTGTCTAGAGCTTATATTTTTGTATTGTATAGTTAGAAACAAGGCGGAGCCTTTCCCAACCCTTATCAAAAACTTTTCCTTATCTAGAGGCTTTGTAGACTATGTAAATTAATGTATGGTCATGTCTCATACTTTAAACACCATGGCCCCAACGACCTAGCCATATGCATCTCCTTTTGGCTGGTTATCACTGTTTACTTTCTTAAAGGCATGTGGAATATATGAATCCCTTATAATATGTATAGAAAGAGCATATATACTGGTTGGTTCTCCCGGACCTTACCGATAATGGGTGCCAGTCCACCCTAATGGGACTTTCACTGTGACAAAAGTGGTATCAGAGCGGATCGTCCTAGGGAGTCTACAAAGCCATGTCTATGTATAATCTTGTTTATCGAACAACATTTATAAGCGGGAGGCTACGTGGCATTTAGGAGTTCTTACCTTTGTTTCCATTCTTTAGATCGTGCCATATAGCCAAGTGTAATAGGTGCATTATGTCTAACTCCTAAATTGTTTTGTACAGCAAGTATGCTAGAAACCAGGCAAAACAAAGGTAAAGGGAAGGGAGTAGAAGCGGTGGTTAGTATACCCAGTCAGGTGAGACAATGAAATGAGGTCAAGAGAAGTCTCTGTCACAGACATCTCCAACTCCTCCATCTCCTGATGAACTCGGAAGTAGTGAAAATCCCCCAGAACCACCTATCGATGCTACCGTGCAGGATTTGAGAAATGTAGTCCAACTATTGACCCATATAGTTGCTGGCCAAGGTAAAAGACAGGAAGGACCAGTTATAGGTGCAGGAGGTGCGAATAGGGCAGCTGGCACAAGGATACGTGATTTCCTTAATTTGGACCCTCCATCCTTCACTAGGTCTGATCCTAAGAAAGATCCCCAAGACTTTATTGATCAGATTCAGCACACTTTAGATATTATGCATATGAGTGGTACAGAAGCTGTTGAGTTAGCAACATATAGGTTAAAGGGTGTGGCTATATTATGGTATTAAGTTTGGAAGCAATCTAAGGGTATAGATGCACCCCCAGCTACTTGAAAGGAGTTCAAAGAGGCATTTCTTGACTATTACTTGCCATTAGAGATCCGAGAGGCCCCTGCAGATCAGTTCTTGAATCTCCACCAAGGAAATATGAGTGTGAGGGATTATAGCCTTCAATTTAATTCCCTGGCTAGGTATGCTCTTAATATATTTGCTACTATGGCAGATACAGTTCATCGATATGTCGATAGATTGGATACGTATCTGGTCAGAGACTGTACAATTGCTTCCTTGCACAAATACATGGATATAGCGAGAATGCAGGCTTTTGCACAGAAATTAGAGGATCAGAGGCAAAGGAGAAGGATACAAGAGTTAGAAAGGGCGCAGTCCAAGAGGGCCAGGTCTACAAGGCACTTTATACCACCCCAAGGTGAGCTTAGGCCTCGGTTTTCTAATGACCGCCTAGGCCATCATCCTCCTACTCTGCAGGCAGTGCTCCACCATAACTTCAAGGTTCTAGAAGTAATTAGTTTGGTCAACGAGGTGAGAGAAAAGGTACAGCAGGTCAGCAAATGACCCCTATATAGCCTTGTAAACAGTGTGGAGAAAGTCATTCAGGTATATGTCTTGTTGGGACAGACGCTTTTTATTGGTGTGGTGCACAAGGGCATATGATAAAAGATTGCCAGAGGATGCGTATGGGTGATATAGTACAATATACTGGGTCATTTGTTGCATCATCATCGTCAGTTCCTCCATTAGGTAGGGGTCATCAAGTAACTATAGTTCGTGGTAGAGGTGTTAGAGAGGCAGCTAGCTCTAGCGGAGTTCAGAATCGCACTTATGCTCTAGGAGAAGGCAAAATTTGAAAGCTTCAGCTGATGTGTTCAAAGGTATATTTTCCATCTTTTCACATAATGTATATGCATTAATTGCCCCTTGTTCTACACTATCATACATTACCCCACTAGTTGCTGGGAAGCTTAAGAGAACACCAAAAGTACTGAACAAACCATTTGAAGTGTCCACACCAACCGGTGAATCTATTATGGCTAGAAGGATTATTATGACAGTGTAGTAATTTTTTGTAATCGTGACACATTGGCTGAACTCATTGAGCTATAAATGGTTGAATTTGATGTTATAATGGGTATGGATTGGTTAGCTTCTTGCTATGCAACCGTGGATTGTCGAACTAAGAGAGTGTACTTCCACTTTCCAAATGAGGCAGTCCTTGAATGGGAAGGCAATGTTGGGGCGCCAAAAGGAAAGTTTATCTCTTATTTTAAGGCTAGAAAGATGATATATAAGGGGTATATATGTCACTTAGTTAGAGTGAGGAATATGGAGATAGAATCTCCAACTCTTCAATCAGTTCCAGTAGTGAATGAGTTTGTTGATGTGTTCCCTGAAGAACATCCAGGCTTACCTCCAGAATGAGAAATAGATTTTAGTGTTGACTTACTTCCAGGCACTCAACCTATTTCCATCCCTCCATATAGAATGGCCCCGGCAGAATTGCATGAATTAAAATAGCAGTTACAAGAATTATTGGTGAAGGGTTTTGTAAGACCTAGTGTGTCCCCTGGGGGTGCACCAGTGTTATTTGTACAAAAAAAGGATGGCACCTTGAGAATGTGTATTGACTATCAACAATTGTATAGGGTGACAATTACGAATAAATAACCCCTCCCCAGGATTGATGATTTATTTGATCAGTTACAAGGTGCCAGATACTTTTCAAAAATTGATTTGAGATCAAGTTATCACCAAGTGAGGGTGAAGGAGAAAGATATAGCTAAGACTGCTTTCAGAACACGCTATGGTCACTTTGAGTTTCTTGTTATGTCATTTGGGCTAACGAATGCACTAGCAGTTTTTATGGAGCTGATGAACATGGTATTTAAGCCATCCTTGGATGTGTTCGTGATAGTATTTATAGATGACATTTGGTATATTCAAGATCAGAAGAGGACCACGCAAGTCACTTATGACAAGTGTTACAGGTTCTTCGTGATCAACGGTTGTATGCCAAATTTTCTAAATGTGAATTTTGGCTAAAATCAGTGGCCTTCTTGGGTCATATTTTATCCGATAAGGGAATAAGGGTTGATTCACAAAAGATAGAGCCTGTGAAAGATTAGCCAAGATCAACAACACCCACGAAAGTTCTGAGCTTTCTAGGTTTGGCAGGTTTTAATAGGAGGTTTGTTGAAGGTTTTTCTTCTATTTCTACAACTCTAACAAAGTTGACACATAAGGCGACCAAGTTCCAATGGAATGATGCATGTGAAAGGAGCTTCTAGAAGCTAAAAAATAAGCTAACTTCTGCACCTGTGCTAGTACTCCCAGAAGGAATTGAGGGGTATGCAGTGTATTGTAATGCTTTAGGAGTTGGCTTAGGGTGTGTCCTGACACAACATGGCAAGTTAATTGCTTATGCATCTAGACAACTACGACCACATGAGAAAAACTATCCAACACATGATCTTGAGCTAGCAGCGGTTGTGTTTGCTCTGAAAATATGGCGCTACTATTTGTATGGGGTTCACGTTGACATATATATACTGACCATAAGAGCCTGGAATACATCTTTAAGCAGAAAGAGCTAAACTTAAGACAATGGGGATCACTAGAGCTAATGAAGGATTATGACATTGATATACTGTACCACACGGAGAAGGCAAATGTGGTATCGATGCTCTGAGCTGCAAGACAATCATGAATACTGGTGATCAAACCGTGATAAGTCAAGTAGTAGCTAAGGATCTATGTCAACTAGCCAATTTGGGAGTTCCCTTCTTGAAACTCCAAAGGAAGGGGTTATTGTACATAATGCAGCAGCATCTTCATTAGTAATAGAGGTGAAAGAAAAATAGTTAGAGGATCCTGTTTTACGATAGCTTAAGGAAGAAATGAGTCAGGGTACGATAAAAGGCTTTGAACTTACACAAAATGGAGTACTTTACTGCCAAAATAAATTATGTATGGCTGATATTAATGGATTAAGAAAGAGGATAATGGAAGAAGCCCATCATTCCCAATATTCCATCCATCTAGGATCAACTAAGATGTACCATGGCCTGAAACAAATGTTTTGGTGGGGAGGCATGAAGAAGGACCTTGCAGAATTTGTGGCTCAATGTCCAAATTGCCAGCATGTGAAAGTAGAACACTAAAAGGCAGGAGGTTATATGCAGTGTATAGAGCTTCTAACATGGAAGTGGGATACGACCAATATGGATTTTGTTACGGGGTTGCCTCGCTCATTTCAGAAGTTTAACTCCATATGGGTAATAGTTGACAGACTCACAAAGTCAGCACACTTCTTTCCAGTCAGGAGTGATTATAGAGTAGAAGAGTATGTCAAGCTATACGTGAAAGACATAATCAGGCTACATAGAGTCCCAATCTCCATTATATCTGACCAGGAGCTCAATTCACTGCAAAGTTTTGGGAGTCCTTCCAAAGGAGTTTAGGGACACAAGTGAATTTGAGCACAATTTTCCACCCACAAACAGACGGTCAAGCAGAATGCACCATTTAGACACTTGAAGATATGTTGCGAGCTTGTGCATTGGACTTTCAAGGTAGTTAGGTAGACCATTTTCCACTTATTGAATTTGCCTATAATAATAGCTACCATGCGAGTATCAAGATGGCACCTTATGAAGGTTATATAGCAGCAACTAGAAATAGCCCAAAGTCGTCACAAATCATATGGAGATACTAGGAGGACAGGGATGGAATTCACAGTACGAGATGGGGTATATTTTAAAGGTGTCTCCAATGAAAGGGGTTTTGAGATTTGGTAAGAAAGGAAAACTGAGCCCACGTTACATAGGTCCATATAATATTATTAAGAGGTTCGAGCAGGTTGCATATGAACTAGAGCTACCCCAGGAGCTATCAATGGTTCATCCAGCTTTTCATGTCTCAATGCTTCGAAAATGCATAGGTGACCCATCCTGTATCACTCCTATTGAGGATGTGCAGGTTACAGGAGATCTAACCTATGAAGAGGTACCTGTTGTTATTCTAGATCATCAAGTTAAGAAGTTAAGGAATAAAGAAATAGCTTCAGTGAAGGTACTTTGGAGAAAGCAGCAAGTAGAAGAAATAACATGGGAGGTCGAGGACGCGATGAAATTAAAATACCCTTACTTATTTGAAGCTAAAGATGAAGTCCAACATGTAGAATTGGGACACTAATAGGTACGTATGGTTGAATAGTTAGTGTGTTGTCAAAAGTTTGTGTAAGTAAAGATTTAAACTTGGTTAAGCTATCCAATTGTGCTAACATTCGAGGACGAATGTTCCTAGGGGAGAGGATGTAATACCCCACATTTTACAACACTAGTTCTATGCAAATGAAACATAATATGGCTTTTCAAATTAGCGGCAATTTTTAAAAGTGCTTGAATCTTGAATTACAGGGCGATATGTATGTCTAACGCTGAAGAGGGTCGAGTGCGAATAAGTTTTAAGTCAAACGGAGGAGATCACGACTTTAAATGAAGTGAGAGAAGTGAGGTGCTTGTAAGACTTAGTAATCTGGAAGGTGTGTCACCTACTTGCTTAGCTTAAATTTGCTAGCTAAACAGAGATGAGGCCCGACGTTGAATTCGTCCAATTCTGAATATGAATAAAGTCCATGATAAGAGTGCAAATTTAGCCCATGTTTTACCATCATAAATGGACAATACTTACAACCCAAGATGGATAATAAATGGGCCCAAGTACATCACAACCCACTTGACTAATTGGGCCCAAAACTAAGGAGGAAAGGGAAAAATAGGCATCCAAGGCCTAACCAGTTTGAACCCAATAAGCCCCAAGTGAAAGGGGAAAGAAGTGGCATCACCAACTTAGTAAAGTAAGTCTAGAAATGCCTTAGTAGGTTGGCCAAAGTCACCCTTTAAAAAAGGGTTTAAAACAGCTCCCATAAGCCATTCTAACTTGAACAAAAAAAAAAATCAGATTGTCTTCCAAGTTTTCTCTCAACTCTTTCTTGACTTTACAAGCAGCCACAAGAGACTTTTAGGTTTCTTCAAGAGGCCCTACACATTGAAGGTAAAGTTAAGTGAATATAGTTGTGTGTTTAGTAAAGTTCTTCATGAAAAACAAGAGACTATGTTGGTTAGGTATATGCTGAAAATTTTGGACAGCATCTGTTCCAAGATTGTTATACATTTTTTCTTGTTTATTTGGAATATTTCTCTTTTTGGTTGGATTGATTATGAAGTGAGGCTACTCTTCTTAATGACTATTGGTTCTTTAATGATGTATAAAGGCAGTTGCACCACTTTTACAATCCGCAAAAGTGAGTTCATATAGGATATCACAATTGTGTTCTTAATACGAACTTGTGAGCTAATGGATGGAAGGCTATTGCCTCACGTCCTTTATGACAGTTTTGGTACTAATTAAGACTATTTTAAGTCTGTTTTTTTGTATAGATGTGTGAGGATAGTTTGGGTAAAGTTGAAACAGGTTCGAGATTATCGACATCAAAATTTAGCGAAGGGGTGTAATGTTATTCCACCTATATGTATGTTGCATGTCATGTGTTATGTATAGAATTGTTGTGTGTTGTGCTTTATGGGATATTGTAAGAATATTTTGGAACTAAAACTGGTTGCACATGATATGTATATGAGAATATGTATTAGAAAGTACAATTAGGGGTGGAAAGGTTGAAAGAATACGCTCGGGTTTATAATTATACGCTTGTTGCCCGTATGTTATTTTTTCTATGAGATTGGGCTGCCAAGATATATCGATTGGCTGCTAATGCTAGTTTTATTACCTACTATGTTGTAGATAAATATTTGGAGGAAAGGAAGGTTATCTCGAGGTAATAGCGAGGTCATACACGAGGTATGTAAAGCTACTTGATTTTGTATTATTTGGCATGAAACATAGATCCCTCCTTGGCACATGAAGACACTTAGAAACTCTAACACAACTATTAACTGTGTCTCAACTCTTTCACTTGTTCATATGCTCCCATACATAGTCACCTTTAAATCAGCATACATATTTGGATACCAAGATACATGAATTCGTTCTGCTAAATAAAGTTCATGTGTTGTTCTACCTCCTATGCATTTCATTATTTGTGTAACTTACTCCTTTCATTGTGGTGTCGTCTTTTGTCATCATTTAGATGTCATATGTTGTATCTACAGTCCTACACCTCCAATATTATGACCACCAAAAGAATCATCTCCAAGGTAATTGAAAGATAAAGTAATGTATATTGCTTATTGATGGGTAGTAACCCAAAGGGTGGAAGAATCATCTAGCCATGGTCGATCCTATCACGGGGGTTAGCCCTAGGAGTTAAAGGAAAAGCCTAGCCAGGGCCGATATAGATAGAGATTTACTAATGATCAACTTGTCATTTGTATTACATGTTGTGCACATATTATACAGTAAAGGTAAAGTAATAAAAAGAACATAAAGTATATGATCCCACAATATAACTAAAGGTGGTCTCTTATCTTACACTAGTGCATAGTTCCATTTTAGTTGTTGTTGCATATACAGTATTTCCTGCCTTACATATTCAGTACTTTATCTCTTACTGTCGTCTCTTACAGGGACCTGCACTTCATGCTGCAGGTACAGGTGCTAGTAGATCTCCCCAGTAGTACAGGTTATCCAGCTGTTGTTACCAAGCTCCAGGTTGCTTCAGAGCTTTGTCTGTTTAAAGCTTATATTTTTGTATTGTATAGTTAGTCGAGAGGGAGCTTGTGCTGACCCTTATCAGATACTTTTCCTTATCTAGATGCTTTTGTAGACTATGTAAATTAAAATGTGGTCATGTCTCGTACTTTAAACACCATGGCCCCAATGGCCTAGCCATATGCATCTCCTTTTGGCTTGTTATCACTGTTTACTTTCTTAAAGGCATGTGGAACGTAGGAATCCCTTATAATATGTATACAAAGTGCATAGATATAGGTTGGTGCTCCCGAGCCTTATTGGCAATGGGTGCCAATCCGCCCTAACGGTACTTTGGACCAACTATAAGTCGCATATACATAACTTCACCAAGAAGAGCTAAGAAGAATTTGATGAAGATTGAAGTCCTTCATTGAATTCCTTACTAATTCTCCACTAGGGTTTTTGATAGGATCTCTTAACAGAGTTCAATATTTAATTCTATGTGTAAGAGTCATGAATATTAATGAGGGAAAGAGAGTTTAGGTTATTTAATGTGTTGAGATAGCATAGAAAGTCACAAAAGACCCTTAGAAAAAGTCATAATTACGATAATATCATTATTGAATCATGTAGAAAATTGTTGCTAGGGGTCCACATAGAGAGGTATAATGCCTGTACTAAGGATACGGTCTGTATGCCCTTCCATGATACGACACTTAGAAAAATTTCCACTAACGAAGGTCCAAGACGATAATTCCATACATAGAAAAAAATTGAACGTTAGCACCCATATGGATGACTTCATGGTTCATGAGAGGTCACACGGACCATGTGACCTCCCATGAAGCTCCACTTAGAAAAATTCTTTTTGACAAAATTTTGAAACGGTGATCGAATACTTAAAACAATTTCACTCTGACGACCAAATAAAAGGTCTCACAGACCATGAGAGGCTATATGGTCTGTAAGGTCCATATGCGACGTGCCTTAGATAAAATATTTACTTTCAAGGCCACGATCCTCCAAAAAGCACACCATGCAGACCGTGAAGCCTCACACGGACTATGTGGGGTTCATGTGTGATGTCTTGGTCCTACCTAATGACTTATGCCTAATAAATTGAAGAGAAGAAGCTTCGAGAAAGGGAAAGGGAGTTTAAGAGGGCTCGTATGGATGGTGGGAACTATTCTCACCAAAGAAGTGGTGGCTACAAATCTCAAGGTGGCCAAAGACAAGAACCCACCAACACTTCTCCACCGTGGAAGGACGAAGGGGTTGCCCCAAAGACCCAAGTCCTAATTTCACCAAGTATGGAAGACCCATAAGAGGGAATTCTATGATTGGTCCAATGCTTGTTTTACTTGTGGAAATCTTGGCCACTATGCCAAGGGCAAGAGAAATAGAGGGAAAGAGGAGCCAAGCTCAAGTTCCCCAAGGGCTAATCGATGTTATGCCCTTCATTATTATCAATAGGTTGACGAAGCCCTAAATGTCGTCACTAGTATGGTAGAAGTTTATGATTCTGATGTATATGACTGTTAGATCTAGGAGCCAATTTGTCCTTTGTAACCCCATTCTTTTCATATAAGTTTCATGCATTTCCTGAAGTCCTCCATGAACCTTATGAGGTAAATAACCGTGTGGGAGAGTCTATCTTAGCCCGAAGAGTCTATAGAGGTTGTCCCATTTCTATCCTGCATAGAGTGGTCCCATGCGATTTAGTTGAATGCTCAATGGTAGACTTCAAAGTAATCTTAAGGACGAATTGGTTGCATGCCTCCTATGTGTTCTAACGACCCCAAAAAGTGCCCAAAAATGTGCCTCGAAATGCTTAGAATTTTAATTGCCATATGTCTAAAACTACGTTCGATATTTCAAAAATTTGACTTCATATTCTTGTTCATGGGATCAAAAATATGGGAGAGAAGGTCTAACCCCAATTTTAGAGCGAATGATTCACAATTTCATAATTCCAAGAGACGAAGTCCAGAATGGAATCCGCATCTGGGGTGCAACGCGCCCTAGTATTATTTTGGTCTAGTTTTTATTCTTCGGCCAAGACTTTTAAGTCTTGGGCCTAAGCCTTCCCACACAAGAAAAAACCTATATTTAGCCTTATTTCACCCTCATATCATCCTAAGCATTCCCCAATACTCACTCAAACACTTAGACTAATATTTCTCTCAAGATTCAAGTCCTAAAACCCTCATCTGGATCTAAGGAATTCCTTCAAGCTTCAAGTCTCCATTAAAGTCTTCTTTAAGAAATTCTATAAGGTCAAGGTATGTAGATTTTAGCCATTTGGTTCTTCCACCCATGTTTGCCCTAATCTCCTTTCTATTCAATTTGCATGATTTAAAGTTGATTTTACATGTAGGTCTTGTATATTAAGAAATTCACTGCCGAGTGATTTGAGTTCATGAAAGTATGGTTTTTTAGCATGTTTTGAGCTCTAAATCTTGGATCTAATGTTGAATTTGA
>JAPFFP010051929.1:0-30409 GCA_026153255.1 Solanum medicagineum
TTCAATGACAATATTCATTCTCAAGTTCATTTCAATGCATCCTTAATCTTCAAAGCCAAATACCAATCATAGGAATTCATACTTAGACTCAAATGCCAAAATCATAGCTTCATAGTCAATATACTCATGCATAGAAATAACCCATTCGTATACAAAATGGTGCAAGCACCCAAAATGCTCAAAGAACCATATTCAATAGACATATATGTGATCACATTCTGTCATATCCTATATTTTAACAAAATCATATCATAGAACATAACTGGGCTTAAACCATAACATAATTTCCATAAATTCTCATGAACATAAAAGCCTATGCTATGTATGATATGAAAAAGTCATTGGTAATTAGGATCAGATCCAAAATCAACAATATATTGTGACATTAAAGTAAATACACCATTAAATCCATATTTAAATCTAACATAAGTTCACCCATGCATAAACAAGCTTTTAAGAAGGGACATGCCTACTTGTAATTTCATAAACCCAAAGTAAACCTTCATATAGTGGTTTAAATCACATTAAAATCATCAAATAAACACTACCCATGCATCAATAGAATTTTAGGAATCATAATATTCAAAACCCTGAATTTAAGAAAGCAAAAGCCATGTAGGTTTTCTTGAAAATAATTTTGGGTCTCCTTGATTGGAAGGAGTCAAGGATCAACCCAGATACCTAAGACTTTGAGTTTCTTAAAATTGAGTTGTGAAGGCTTGAAGTTTGGAAGTGGATCTTGGAATCGAAAGCTTGCTCTTGAGTTTCCTTGAATTTGCATTGGGGTCTTGATGGAAGCTCTTCTGAGAATTGAGAGTGTATTTGAGATGAGAGTAATAAGTTTGATCCTTTGGAATAGGGTTTAGGTCTTTTGGTGAGGTTAAGATAGCACTGGAAGTCCAAAAGGGTCATTAGAGTAATTAAAATTTATGAAAACACCATTAGTGATCGGACGAAAATTTTGACAAAGTGTTCCCTCATTGGAGGTTTGACTGGCCGTGTGGCACTCTACAGGTCATGTGGAGTGCCCGTGGAACAAATCTTAGCCTCAATATTCGAATTGGAACAATTGAGAAAAAGTAAGTGTCGACGTCACTTTGATGGCCACTTTCACGGACCATGTGGTGTTACACGGACCGTGTAGTGGTCTATCCAACCATACTTGGTTGGAAAAATGGGAGCAGGAGGCTCCATCCCTGGCCAGATAGCTCATCAAGCATGCCGCGGCCCGTTAAGATGATCGTGGCATAACACATAGCCACAATACTCCCCTTCATGTCAACCTAGTCTCATTTGCACACTTCACGATCCTCCACACGGTCAGTGGCAAGCCACACGGCCCGTGCCACGGGCCGTATCACATTCCTTAAGCCAGAAATGTCCTTTTCCAATCCTAGCTAATACAAATGGCCTGTCAAAGGCATCATTGCCCGTCAACCTGTCTGTTTGACACCACTGCACAATAGGGTCTCACGAAAACGATCAAAATTCCTTCATCCGACATCAGAATGAGGTGAAATGATTTGCGTTGTGAAGCTAACTCAAAGGGCTTCCCGGTATTTAGGCCAAAAATGGCCTTTTCCTACCCCAAGCCATGAAAATAGCCCATCGAAGGCAACACTGCCTGTAAAACTGTCCGTGTGACATCATTGCAAAGGAGGGTCTCACAAAAATGGTCATAACTCGTTCATCCAACCTCGAAATGAGGTGAAAACAAGTGCATTGGAAAGCTAATTCAAAGTAAACTCATTTGGTTGGTTGTGGACCATCCAGTTACTTTTTTCCTACATCGACCTCACAATATGATCAATACACCCCTTAGAGATCATCTTTTGGGCCTTAAGATAGGAAATAAACTGACCTTTAATAGTGGAGTCACTACCTTTCCATTCGAGAATGGGTTCATCCGAAAGTTGGAACTTGAACATCCGGATCCTACAATCTATAGAGGCATACGATGCATGCGACCAACCCATTTCGAGAATAGCATCAAAGTCAAACATCTAAAGTTCCACAAGGTCACACAGGGAACCCTTACACAACACAAAAATAGGACAACCGCGATAAACTTTATAAGCAATGAAGGATTAACCCACGGGAGTATAAACTGAAAAGGGCTTCATTAAAATTTCAGACTCTAACCAATCTTGACTACCAATAGAGGAGTCACAAAAGATGAATTTGTACCCAGATCACGCAAAGTATAAGCATCAAAATCAAAGTGTTTAAACATACTAGTCACAATATTTGGAGCCTCCTCAACTTCCTGACAGGCATGAAGAGCATAAAACCTGTTATTTCTTGGAGCAACTCCTTAGGGAGTTCTTTGTTGACCTATACCCCCTTGAGCCACTTGACCTTGGCCTCTCTGTTCATTTTTGGGACAATCAACAACCTTGTGGTATTTATCACCATAAACAAAGCAAGCCCTTAAATTCCTCAAACAAGCACCTATGTGGTGCTTCCCACACTTGTCGCACTGGGGATACCATAGTCCACCACTAATCGGTGCCTTAAGAGGAGGCACCCTAACATTAGCAACTTGAGCATTGGAACCTTGGCCTAGTTGGAAGAAACCAAAACCACCACCCTTGAAGTTGGAGAACCCACCATCATAATAGGCTTTCTTAGGATCGTGACCCTCCTCTCATTGAGTTTTTTCCCTTCAATCTTCTCCGCATATACCATGATCCTAGAGATGTCCATCTCCCGTATAAACATGGTCGTACGACATTACTTCATAGCTATGTTAGAGGCACCGGAGACGAACTTTTGCAGTCTAGCATGCGGATCATCCATAAGCGTAGGAGCATACTTGGAGAGTTTAATGAACTTCAGGGCATAGTCCCTCACACTCATACCACCCTATTTGAGGTTGATAAACTTAGCCATCTTGGTTTCCTTAAGCTCAAGTGGGAAAAAGTGATCCGGGAAGGCAATCTTGAACTCTTTCCAATTAACAACATTACCACGAAGCCTTTCCATTGACCATTGGATGTACCACAGCTGAGCTACATCTTTCAACTAATAAGTAGCCAACTCAGCTTTCTCCTTTGAAGTGACACCCATAGTAGTCAACACTTTAGTGAGCTCATCAATGAACTCTTGAGCATCCTCGTCAGCGTTTGACCTATAGAACTCAATAGGATTCATCCGGTGAGATCCTATAGAAGATTAGCACGCCTAATCTGAGATATCACCACCTGGGAAAGCATAGCAAAGGTCGTACGAAATTTACCATTAGAGATAGGCTCTTCCATAGACCTTGAGGTGCTTCACCCTCATTAGCCAGGGTCAGTCTTAGTAAGGGAGCTCTTCCTCGAGGCATCTTCTGTAATGGAGCAAGGACATCATCTAGATAAGGAAATCAAACATATGGTCCATAGCACATCATAAGACATGAAGAAGTGAGATAATTCCTAGAATTTCATCATAGCCTTCCACTCATAGGGATGGTGCACTTCACAGCCATAATAAGACTCTACTCGATGTGGCATGTTGGACTCCAAGGATCATTTATAAACCTAGTGCTCTGATACCAAGCTTTCCACAACCTAGACCTAGGGCCCAGGAGTGACATGGCAAATGGGAACTCGAGAGTCCCTAAACAAGCTTAAAGTATCCATATTCACATCATCGATTCAGAAGCATAATTGAAATGTTAACATATAAATCTAAGGGGCCGGAGAATTGGACATACGATATGGGGATGTCATAGGGAATAGGATTATCATGAATTCACCAAGCATGTAGCACATAAATACTAAGGGGCAGGTAAGTATGACTAACTCTATGGGAGCCATTCGGGACTTAGGATATTTCACATCATGTATTTTACCATATCATAAAGTGCATAACCAAATCACATAACGAGAATCAATAGGTAACCAAGGCCATAAACATAACCTCTGATCATAGCTCTTCGCGTATAATCCTAAAGGACTATACAAGATGTGCAACATTGCCTCTAGTCATAAGATAGGAAGGGGGCCAAGACATACCCCAGGCTCACCCTTAAAGTAAATAAAATAAGTAAAACACCATAGATAAAGGAATGGTGGTTTGTCTTTGGAACATTGGACTGACCACAACAAGCAAAACTTGAGATCCGAGCAAGACGTCATACAGTGGATGAATGTACTTCTCGGTCCCTACATTGTTATATTATGTAGGCAAAAAGTATACATTAGTACGTTCGAATGTACTAAATATGTGGGCATGGAATGGATATGAATTACCAAACCTGAATTCAATGTTAGATGGCAAGGGCATATAATATAGAAGAGATGTATAACAAACGAGATAGTATACAATATGCCATGAAACCAATGATGGATGAAATTCACGAATGCTCATATATAGTAGCGATGTGACCTCAACTGACATGAGTAAGACCAAGAAAGCTATTACTCGAAATCCCGATGAAATCCCCTCATCCGAATAGAGGTGGTCTACTTTCCAAAGATAAAACATACTTCACCTTTCGGGCATCCCCATTTGGGAGAAATAACCTTCCGTACGGGCATCCCCATTTCGGAGAAATAACCTTCCTTACGGGCACCCTCGTTTCAGATAGGATTTTCACATAATATCATATCATATCATTCTTCTCCTTACGGGCATCCCCATTTTGGAGTGTTAACCTTCCTTATGGGAATCCCCATTTCGAATTGGATTTTCATATACATATGCCTATGTTTGGCACATAGTTCAAGGAAAGAGAGAGAGAACCCTCATTCTATCAATTCTAAATCATCATCCCAGAAGAAGACAAATACATACATACATACATATATATATACATACATACATATATATATATATATATATATATATATATATATACATGCCTTCAAAGATATGTAAGTCTTATTAAACTATTTCAATGCATTCTTGGGCTTAAAGGCCAAACATCATTCACAATAAATCATACTTAGGCTAAAATGCCAAATCCCATTTCATATCACATTTTTTACATGCATAGGAATAACCCATTCACATATACGAGCTGGTGCAAGTACCCAAAATTCTTAAAGATCCTTAACAATCGACATTTATGTGATCACATTCTTGTCATAACCAATATCTTATCAAAATCATTTATATAAACATAATTGGGCTTAACCCACTTCATAAGTTTCATAAAATCCAATCCTCATGAATGCATATGCCATGAATGATGTAACAATAGCAAAGGTAATATAGATTCAATCTTAAATCAACAAGTCAATATGAAAATTCAAGTAAATCCTTAAGTAAACTCAACATTCAAATCATAATTTAGATTACCTATACTTAAATCAAGCTTTAAAAGGGAAATGCACTTTTATAACTTCATAAATTAAATGCATTTCATCATATTTGGGCTTAATTCATCAATAAATAAACATAGCCCATGTCACGGCCCAAGCCTAGGGCGTAGAAGTTACACGGCGAATGGGAAACCCGAAGGGACTCCAAACAAGCCTCTTAACATAACATTACACATCCTTGGTCACGGAAGTAACTAAACAACAAAAAGAGAATAGAAATAAGGGCAAAGGGACTAAGGGAGTCTTTCATAGCTAAAAACATGCAAGTGTCAAGAGAGTCAAAGCTCATAACATCATTACATAACTTTTCCAACAACACCTCTAAACTTAGAATTAAGCGGGGGCCAGGACAAGTTTCCCTGCTGACCCTCATAGTCAAAAGCATACAATAAGATAGATAGAGTCCTTGCATCCATAGAAACAAAAGATAACATGGTCTGAGGTGAGGACTCACCAAACTTTCTTGAAGAGATAGTACTAGCCATATGAAGGAGGAAGATGATCAAATGTGGTTCCTACATGGTAACATCATGTAGGCATAGAGTATGTGTTAGTACGTTTGAATGTAATAAGTAAGTGGAATGCAATACAACAAGAGATTTGATCGAGAGCTTGAAGCTTGAGTGAATTCCTTAAGATACGAAATAAGTTTGGGATCCTTGATTTTGAGTGAAATATTGTCTAAGTGTTAGAGAGGGTTTTGGGGAATATCTTGTGTGATATAAGTATAGGTGCTTTTATGAATAGGAAGGCTTAGGCCCAAGACCCCAAGTCCTTAGGCCGAATTGGAAAAAAAAGTAGCCACAAAAAATATCAGTTCGTGCCGTAGCCGCTTCATGCCAGCGGTACGAACCCCCACTGTTTTTGCAAAAATTTGGAAAAACTTTTGCTATGGTTAAACCCACTTCCCACTCAATTTTTCCCCCTGAACAAGAATATGAAGTTGGATTTTTGATATCTAGCAAGGATTTGAGAGATATGGAAATTACAATTATAGGCATTTTTGAGGCACATTTTCGGGCATTATTGCGGTTATTTCAATATCTCCTCCTTGGGAATATTTGTCCCCGAATGTCAAAGAAATGTATATAAGAGTTGTAAACAAGACAATTTCACCCACACAAGAATGCAACAATGCACTTAAACATCATTTCAAAAATCTCAACTTAAGTGTCAAAATCACCATAAAGTTATCAATTTAAACATAAATGTATGCAAATGACATGACGGCTGAAACTGAAGACTTGAAATCACATAGGGGACTTAGATTAGTACTTTAGGCTTGAGTAGAATGGAAGACATAGGGATACCTCTTTTGCATGTCTGCTACGGCTTCCCATGTGGCACTTTCAACTTGTTGATTCCTCCAAAGGACCTTAATAGAAGCTATATCCTTGCTCCTTAACCTCTTGTCTAGTCTATCCAAAATTTCCATCGGAACCTCTTCATAAGTCAAGCCGTCTTCAACAGCACCCACAATATCCAATGGCACAATAGTATTTGGATCACCCACACACTTCCTCAACATAGACACATGGAAGACCGGATAAACCAAGTCAATTTTACTAGGCAACTCCAACTCATAGGCCACCTTGCCAATCTTCCTCAACACCCTATAAGGACCCACGAATCTTGGACTCAATTTACCCTTTTTACCAAAATGAACCACACCCTTCATTGGCGAAACCTTCAAATAGACCCAATTAGCAACCTTAAATGCGAGAGCCCTTGTACTCACACCAACATTGGACTTTTGATGACTTTGGGCTATT
Organism: Solanum medicagineum; assembly: GCA_026153255.1. Lineage (NCBI taxonomy): Eukaryota > Viridiplantae > Streptophyta > Magnoliopsida > Solanales > Solanaceae > Solanum > Solanum medicagineum. The sequence continues at coordinate 7,085 of JAPFFP010051929.1, forward strand.
TTCAGCCTTTCTCTTATCAAGCTCACTTTCTCTATGGCATCCATCGCCAAATGCGGACCAAATAAGGCCATATCTCCCACTTCAAACCACCCAACCACTGATAAAAAATGTCTACCATAAAGGGCCTCATCTTAAATCAATCTCCTCAAGTCATCAACATAGGCACACACAATCTACCTTGGCACCTAGGGGCACCATCTCCCCCTTAGGAGAAAACATCCACCTTAACATCTCTAACTAAGGCCTTCAACTATAACAATGCGGGGTCAAGATCTTGTTTTACCTTTACCTCCTCAACCAATGAAGACTTAGAACCATCCACCACCACTACACCACCATTGTCAACCTCTTCCAACCTAACCCCCAATCTAGCCAACCCATGGACATCTCTAGCCACCTCCTTGCCACCATCATCAACATGAGCTAGGCTACCCATAGACACCCTACTCAAAGCACCAGCCACAACATTAGCCTAACCAGGTTGATAATACACAGTCATATCATGATCCTTAAGGAGTTCTAACCATCTTCTTTTTCTCAATTTGAGATCTTTTGAGTGAACACATGTTAGAGACTCTCATGATTGGTAAACACATGCATTAACATGCACCCCATAAAATAATGACGCCAAATTTCTAAGGTAAGTACCATGGCGGCTAGTTCAAGATCATGGGTAGGATAATATTTTCATGCGTCTTAAGTTATCTAGAAGCATAGGCCATCACCTTACCATTTTGCATCAATGCACAACCCAAACCAATTTTTGAGGCATCACAATACACCACAAACCCTTCTAACCCTTCCAGTAGAGACAAGATAGGAGCGGAGACAAGTTTATCGTTCAAATTTATAAACTCCTTTCGCACTCATCGAAACACACAAATTTAGCCTTCTTTTGAGTCAACTTAGTCATAGGAGAAACAATAGAAGAGAACCCATGCACAAACCTCCGATAATAACCCGCTAAGCCCCAAGATCTCCTAATATCAGATGGAGTCAAAGGTTTAGGACAATTTCTAATCACTTTCATCTTTTTAGGATACACCTTTATACCATCCCTCGACACCACATGACCTAGAAAGGCAACCTCCTGCAACTAAAATCACATTTTGTATGCTTAGCATACGTCTTCTCTTCCCTCAATATTTGTAGCACCACCCTCAAGTGACTAACATGGTCCTCGTTACATGGGAATAGATCGAGATCTCATCAAAATAAACCACCACAAACAAATCAAGGTAGGGTTAAGGACCCTGTTCACAAGATCCATGAAGATAGTAGATACATTGGTCAACCCAAAAAGATATAACCACAAAATCATAAAGCCCATACCTAGTACGAAAGGCTGTCTTGGGAATATGACACTAACTCACTGTCACTTGATGATACCCGAACCGACGATCAATCTTAAAGAAATGACTAGCCCCTTGAAGTTGGTCAAATAAATCATCAATCCTTGGTATAGGATACCTACTATTTATGGTGACACTAATAAGTTGCCAATAATTAATTCACATTCCAAGGGAACCATCCTCCTTCTACGCAACGACACCAAGAAGATCACTAAGAGGGACATCAAGGAACTCATTAACCACCGTAACCAACTTTATAGGAAAGACTTTGGACTCAACATCCCTAACCATCATGAGATGATAGAGACTTCCCTTAGAAATCAACTTATAGGATTAAATACAAGAAATGAATCTGCCGTTGACCAATACATCATGACACTCCTACTCATAAACGGGCTCGTTAGGGAATCGGGATCTAACTCTATGCGTCCTACAAATAAAGGAGACATAATATGCATACAACTAATCCACCTCAAGTATGACATCAAAATCCACCACATCTAATTCAACATAGTCACAAGAGAAGATCTATGCAATATGACCAAAGAACAATTCCTATGTACTTTCCTAGTAACAATAGACTCACCAATGGGGTAGACACCAAACATTCAGACAACAACTCATGGCACACATGAAGCCTACTAGCAATAAATGAAATGATGAAGGAAATAGTGGTACCTAGATCTATCAATGTATACACATCAAAGTTAAAGGAAATTTCAACATAGTGGTAGCAACATTGGGCGCCTTATCCCCTCCTTGCCTCACTTGAAGGGCATAAAATTTATTGTGCCATGGGGCACCTCCTTGATGACCTTTCCTTCTTCCTTGGCCTGCATTAGTACCTCGGCCTTGAGGACCATCACCCCTGCATTTAGGTTGAACATGAGGACAACCCCTAACTCTATGCCTAAATCCGTCATAAATAACGCAAGAATTCGATTTCCTCAAACATGGGCCACTATGGCCTTTACCACATTTTGGACACCTAGCATCAGGCCCTACACCACCATCACCTTGGACCCTCAGGTTATCATTGGCAAACCTCCTACTAAGAGCACGAGAAAATCCTTGGCCTTGATGAAACCAGCCACCCTTGGGACTTAAGAACTTACCCTTAAAATGGGCCCTCTTGGCATTACCACATCTCCTCTTTCTCAACTTTTCCCCCTCATCACCTCCTTGGGCCTCTTGATCAACTTGGCCACCTTGTGCTTGATATCGACCATCTTTACACCCTTTTCGGGCATATGGACAATCAACTATCTTGTGGCCTATCTCACCATACCATAGCATGTACCCGTGTTCCTCAAACATGTGCCATCATGTTTCCTCCCATACTTGGGCATTTAGGATGAGTCATTCCACAATTGCCCCCAGGCTTGGCATATGGATGCCTACCTCCAATTCGGGCTCTCTTGGCCTTTCACTTTCCACTATCACCATTTGAAGTCTCAAAGGTGCCCACCGATCAGTTGATTTAGGCAGTCATGGCCTTGGCTAACACCCATTGAGCATTATGAACCTCCGCATTCGATATATCGCCGTCCTGAGTAGGCTGAGACATATTCTAAAATGCAACTGTTAGGAATTAGTAATAAGCCCTAGAGGGCCTATCCCTACCGCACGACAAAGATCATGAAGAAGTGAAACAATTCCTAAAATGCCTCATAGCCTCTTACTTATAGTCGCGGCGCGCTTCACAAGCATGACTAAGACTCTAATCGATGTTATTGTCTTGGATACTGAGGTCTATTGACAACCTACTCCTCTGATACCAAGTTTTTCGCGACCCAAGCCTGGGGGCTAGATGTGACACGATGAATGGGGAACCCGAAGGGACCCAAACAAGTCTCTTAACATATCATTATACATCTTTTGTCGCAGAAGCAATTAAACAACAAAAAGATAATAGAAATATGGGCAAAGGAACTAAGGGGGTCTTTTATAGCTCAAAACATGCAAGAATCAACAGAGTTAAAGCTCATAACATCATTACATAACTTGTCCAACAACGCCTCTAAACTTAGAATTGAGAAGGGGCCAAGATAACTTTTCGGGCTCTCCCTCATAGTCAAAAGCATATAATAAGATATAGAGAATCTTTTCATCCATAGGAAAAAAATATATCTTTGTCGGAGTTGAAGACTCACCAAGCTTGCTTAAAGGGATAGTACTAGCCATGTGAAGGAGCAAGATGATCAAATGGAGCTCAGGTTCCTACATGATAACATCATGTAGGATAGATGTGACACCCCATTACTATATGCTCTTATGTATCCATGTTTCAAGTCTCATTTGGTTAGGTTGGGGGTATAGTAGGTTCATTGGAGACTCATAGTACCTAAACAAGTTGAAGACTTACCTCTAAATGAGTTTTGGTTGTTGTTTCATACAAGGGTCAACTTTAAACTAGCATAATTTTTAGCATTTGGAAAAGGTGGTCCATAACATATCAAATGAAATCCCTTTTAGTTAGCTTTCCAACGCACCTAGTTTCACCTCATTTCGAGTTTGGATGAAGGAGTTATCACCGTTTCCGTAATACCCTCCCGTGCAGTAAGGCCCTCAGGCACGCATACGGGCAGTGGTATCTTGTATGGGACGTGTGAGGTGTATTGAGTTTGAAAAGACCATTTTTGGCCTAAGGCATGTGGCACAACCAGTGCATGGGTTAAGGGGCTTGCCGCTGGCCGTGTGGCAGGTCGTGGGGTGAGTACAAGAGAGGAATAATGGGTGTTTGGGGGAGTTTTTTTTTGCTAAGTGTTGTGCCACGCCCCCTCACTACGACCCGTGGCCCTTGGCGTGGAGCCTGGGAAATATTTTCTAGCACCATGCATGGTGCGACGAGCCTCCACATGGGTCGTGATGCTCCACACGACCCGTGGAGGCTTCCGTGGTCATGACGAGACATCTTTTTCCAATCGATTTCTAACGTCAATTTTTAGAATAAGTACCTTATAACGGGCACTCCACACGACCCATGGAGTGGTATAAGAACCTTCCTGGGGCAATACTTTGCCAAATTTTTCATTCGTTCACTAATGGCATTTTCATAAATGTTAATTATCATAATGACTTTTTTAAGACTTCCATTGCTATCCTAACGTTCCTAAAAGACCTAAACAACCACCCAAAGGATCAAAGTCATTACTCTCATCTCAAACAAACTATCAATTCTCTCAACATCATCCATCAAGCCCTAATTCAACTGCAAGGAAACCCAAGAACAAGATTGGATTCAAAGATCATTTCCAAGCCTCCATTCTTCCCAATCTCAATCCCAAGCAACTCTAGACCTAAGATATGTGATGTTGAACCATTGGGTCCTTCCACCCATAGTGTCTAAGCCCTATTTTACTTAATAATACATGATTTTAAGATGATTGTACATGTGGGTATTGTATATTGAGAAATTTACTGTATAGTGATTTTTGTTCATGAAAGTATGGTTGTTTTAGCATGTTTTGAGCTCCAAATCTTGGATCTAATGTTGGACTTGATGAAGTATTTTGATGTGATTGTATTGGGGGTGTTGCAAGGTGTTTATTGATGGTTTTACAATAGATTTTCTTTCATGTTTTCATCTCTAAATTGCATAGTCTTTTACCTCCATTAACACCCCCAAAGTGTTTGATAAAATGTTCGCTTATGGTTTCTTGAGAAATTAAAGGTCCTAAGTGTTAGATATGATACGAAGGATGTAATGATGTTGAAATGAGCTTATGTATATGATTATTCCTTTATGAAGTATTGCATTAGACCATTTGATGAATCTTATATAAAGTGTAGAACTCGACCATGCCCAATCTGGGGGGGTCTAAGCGCCCGGATAACCTAGTGAAAGGTTTGTACTTCTCCACCTAGTGATGGGGCGACATCATCACTAACCTAGATGGGGGTTAGTACTCATCAACCTAAAGGAGGGTCGGTAATCATCCACCTAAGTGATGGGACGACATCATCAATAACCTAGATTGGGGGTGAGTACTCATCAACCTAGATGAGGGTTAGTACTTATCTATCTTGGTGATGGGGTGGCATTATCACCAACTAGATGGAGGTTAGTACTTATCCACCTATGTAATGGGGCGGCATCATCACTAACCTACCAAAGGGTTATACATTTAGAAATCTAGCTTGGTCTCCATCACAAATGATATCCTATATAAACATGAGTTATTTAAGCATGTTATATTTATGCATTGATCATACATGTCATATTGTGATACCGTGCTTATTGCTCTTTATTACGCATTTTGACTATGATACCAAACTCTTATTGCATTGCATCCTACATACTTAGTACATTAAAACGTACTAACACATACTCTTGCCTACATGATATCACCATGTAGGAACCGGTGCTCAAGTTGATCATCCTCCACCTCCACATGGGTAGTTGGTGCTATTCCAAGCTTGTTGGAATTCTCCATTTCAGGGACCTTAGTCTATACTGCTATTATCTATGTATTGAGACACTATTTTATGTTCTATTGACTATGAGGGTGAGATCGGTAGCTTTGTCTTGTCCCCGGCTCTATCTATGTATTTAGAGGTGTTTGTTGGACCAGTTGTGTATTTATGATATGAGTTGTGACTCCATGTCTTTGATGTTGATGTTTTGACAATCTATCCCTTAGCCCCTCATTTCTTTTTCTTACTTTATGCCTTCTATAAGCTTCTGTGACCAAGGATGTGTAATGACAAGTTAAGAGGCTTGATTAGGGTTCCTTCGAGTTCCCCATTCACCATGTCACATCTAGGCCCTAGGCTTGGGTCGTGACAAACTTGGTATCAAAGCACTATGTTGATAGATCCTCAGTGTCCAACACACCGCGTCATTTAGAGTCCTATTCATGGTTATGAAGCGCGCCATGACTATGAATACGAGGCTATGAGATGTTTCAAGAAATGTTTCCTTTCTTCATGTCCTAAGTAATGTTGTAGAGTTATGGCAAGTTTTCCCCCCTAAATGATTGTTCTTTGCTATGCTAGATCATGCCTAACACTCGAGGAAGAAGGGCCTAACCTACTGAGGAGAAAACTACCAATGTGAGCTCCGGGATGCTCTAACTACGCTTGCCCAAGTTATGACCAATCAAGTCAACGGGTCCAAGCCCCTCATGCTACTACCTCGGGAGCTAGGGTAAGAGACTTCATAAGGATAAACCCTCCGATTTTCTATGGGTCAAAGGTGGAGGAACACCCACAAGAGTTCCTTGATGAGTTCTACAAAATCTTGAATATCATGGGTGCTCGACCGATTGAAAATGCGGAGTTTGCGGCATGGATTAGCTAATTGGGGCAGCTAATCGGTCGGCTTCACTAATTGGTGACATGGACTTTTTTCAGTTGATGACATATGCTGAACAAATGGAGGAGGAGAAATTAAGGAAGAGAGAAGATCATAAGGCCTAGAGGGCCCATTTTGAGAGTAAGTTCCAAAAGGGTGGCTGGTCTCATCATGGACAAGGGTCTTCTCATGATACTAAGGTGGGCTTTGCTAATGATTTCCCAAGGATCCAAGGTATTGAAGATGTGGCTCCGAATATTGGGTGTCCAATGTGTGGTAAGGGTCATAGTGGCCCATGGTTTAGGGTCACTAAGACTTGTTTTAGTTGTGGGTAGATGGGTCACAAAAAGGTTGAATTCCCTTGGTATCGCAACAAGGGTAAAAGGGGTGAAGCTGATAGAGGGGGTTCACAAGGCGTAATCGTTTCTAGGCTTTTCAAGGGAGGCAAGAAGTTCCCGATGTTATTACCGGTAAGTTGAAGTGTCCTTGGCTTTGATGTGTGTGCATTGTTGGGGCCGATGTGCCATTGTTTCTCTCTTTATTCTTTTTGGATGCTAGAAAGTCCATAAGTGTTGATCCATGCTCATCTTGCATTAGCTCTTGCATTGTAACTTGTTAGAGTTGGTGTGGTGGTTTTTGGTGTTATACTTGGGATAGAATAGTTGCATGCATGTTGTTTCTTCATGAAGATTAGTTGATGTATGCATTGGCTATGTTTATGGGTCTTTAGAATAAGGTCTTAAAGCCCTACCTTTATATGTTTGTGGTGGTCTCTAGTGATGAGGTATTTAATTGTGTAGAGCTTGTAAATTATTTGGGGGTAGTGTTGTGAGTCTTAGAGGATGAGACGTTGTTTACTAAATGATGATAATTGTGGTAAAGGATAACAAGAAGGTGGTTAGAATTCTTTAAGGATTATGACATTTGTGTATTTTATTTCTTTTTTCAGTAAGACTAGCGTTGTGGTTACTGCTCTAAGTAGTGTGACTACGGGTAGCTTAGCATATATCAATAATGGTGGGAAAGAGGAGACTAATTGGGCCCATCGATTGGCTAGGTTTGAAGTACGTTGAGGGAGGTTGGGAATTTTACTATAGTGTCCTTGGTGATTCTGAATCTTCTTGGGTTAAGAGGTATAGATTAGGCAAGGTCTTGATTCCGCCTTATTAGATTTGGAAGATTTGGGTGAGAAAATGATAGAGTGGATGTTGTCTCCCAAGGGAGAGATGGTGGTTGTGGTACAAAGTGGACTAGGTGTGTTTAAGGTTGGTAATTGAGTTGAGGACTGCCAGTCCTTATATTGTGTAGAGGGAGGTTGGTAAGGTTGCATAAGTTTGGGGCTTTCCTATGGATGTAGATATGGTTTGTTCGGTTCTTCATGCTTCTAAGTGAATGGGATGTGTTGGTAACTCTAGTGCTATAGCACTCCTTGAAATTGTGGGTGATGTGGAAGATAAGTTTGCTTATAGGAAGGTTCCGGTAGAGGTGTTGGAGAAAAGTTGGTTAAGGAGGATATGGTGTTCGTCAAGGCCCCTTTGTAAGAGTTGTCCATTCGTATGTGTTTCTCGACGAGCAGGTGCGGGCATGGAGAAGCAATATCCATATCTCTTTCATTCTATTCAAGCTTATGATGACATGTCAAGTCCTTTTTATGATTCCAAAAAGTATCAAGTTTCGGCGCTTATGTCATTGCATGCATTCATGTCCATGTTAATAAGATTATGAGAATTTTGATGTACATATTGAAATTTCCTTGGAAATCATGCTTATGTGCATTGTTGCATTCATGTTTGGGCTAAAGTCTTCATGACTACTTTACTTATGTATGTTTCTTTGACATTCGGGGATGAATGTTCCTAAGGGGGAGATATTGCGAAAACCCTAACTCTATGCTCTTATGTATCCATATTTTAAGCCTCAAGGTTAGGGGTGTCTTAGGTTCATGGAAGACTCATAGTACCTAAACAAGTTTAGGACTCACTTCCAAGTTGGTTTTGGGTGTTGTTTCATACAATGCTCAACTTTAAACTAGCATCATTTTTAGCACATTTAGAACTGGGTGACCCACAATATATTAAATGAAAGCATTTTGAGTTAGCTTTCCAATGTACTTGGTTTCACCACATTTGGAGTTCGGATGAAATAGTTCTGACCATTTTCGTTAGACCCTCCCGTACAGTGAAGCCCCACGGGGACCTATATAGGCAGTGGTGTCTTATATGGGTCGTATGAGGTGTCTTGAGTTGGAAAAGGAAATTTTTGGCCTAAGTCATGGGTCATGACTAGTGGTATGGGCCGTGCGCTTGCCACTGGCCGTGTCGCTGGTTCTGGGGTGAGTACAAGAGAGGAATAGTGGGCGTGTGATGAAGATTTTATTTGCTAAGTGTTGTGCCACGCCCCCTCACCACGACCCGTGGCATGGGCACAAACTGTGGCCCTTGACGTGGAGGATGGACAACATTTTCCAGCACTAAGTATCGTGCCACGAGCCTCCACATGACCCGTGGAAGCCTCCGTGGTCATGACGAGACGTCTTTTTCCAATCGATTTCTAATTTCAATTTTCAGACTAAGTACCTTATCACGGGCACTACACACAACCCGTGGAGTGCCACACAACCCATGGGACCTTCCTTGAGGCAACATTGTTCCAAATTTTCCATTCGTTAACTAATGGCGTTTTCATAAATGTTAATTATCCGAATGACCCTTCTTAGACTTCCAATGCTATCCTAACATTCTTAAAAGACCTAAACAACCTCCCAAAGGATCAGACTCATTACTCTAATCTTAAATACACTATCTATTCTCTCAAGAGCCTCCATCAAGCCCCAATTCATTTTCAAGGAAACCCAAGAACAAGATTGGATTCAAAGGATCATTACCAAGCCTCCATTCTTCCCAATCTCAATTCCAAGCAACTCTAGACCTAAGCTATGTGGTATTGAACCACTGGGTCCTTCCACCCAATGTTCCTAAACCCTCTTTTACTTAATAATGCATGATTTAAAGATGAATTTACATGTGGGGCTTGTATATTGAGAAATTTACTGCACAATGATTTTAGTTCATGAAAGTATGGTTGTTTTAGTATGTTTGGAGCTCCAAATCGTGGATATAATGTTGGAATTGATAAGGGGTTTGGATATAAATGTCTTGGACGTGTTGCAAGGTGTTTATTGATAGTTTTACAATAGATTTTCTTGCATAATTGCATCGCTAAATTGCATGGTCTTTTACCCCCATTAACACCCCCAAAGTGTTTGATAAAATGTCCGCTTATGGTTTCCTGAGGAATTGAAGGTCCTAAGCATGAGATATGATACGAATGAAGTTATGATGAACAAATGATCTTATGTATATGATAGTTCCTATATAAAGTATTAAATTAGAACATATGTTGAATCCTATATAAAGTGTAGAACTCGACCATGCCCAATCCGGGGGGTCTAAGCGCCCGAATAACCTAGTGAAAGGTTTGTACTTCTCCACCTAGTAATGGGGAGGCATCATCACTAGCCTTGATGGGCGCTAGTACTCATCAACCTAGATGAGGCCTAGTACTCATCCACCTAAGTGATGGGGCGACATCATCACTAACCTAGATAGGGGTTAGTACTCATCAACCTGGATGAGGGTTAGTACTCATCCACCTTCGTGATGGGGTGTCATTATCACCCACATAGATGAGGGTAGTACTCAACCACCTAAGTGATGGGGCAGCATCATCACTAACCTTCCAAAGGGTTGTACATTTGGAAATCTAGCTTGGTCTGTTCTTCACATATGATATCTTGTGTAAGCATGAATTACTTAAACATGTTTTACTTATGCATTGATCATACACGTTGTATTGTTATATCGTGCTTTTTGCCTATTGTTACGCATTTTTACTATGATGCCTAATTCTCGTTGCATTGCATCCTACATACTTAGTACATTCAAACGTACTAATACATACTCTTGGCTACATGATATCACCATGCAGGAACCGGTGGTCAAGTTGAGCATCCTCCTCCTCCACGTGGCTAGTCAGTGCTATTCCAAGCTTGTTGGTATCTTCTATTTTAGTGACCTTAGTCTATGTTGCTATTATCTTTGTATTGAGACACTATTTTATGTTCTATTGACTATGAGGGTGAGCCCGGTAGCTTTGTCTTGGCCCCCGCTCTATCTATGTATTTAGAGGTTTTTGTGGACGAGTTGTGTATTTTTGCTATAATCTATGACTCCTTGTCGTAGATGTTGATGTTTTTACAAGCTATCCCTTAGCCCCTTGTTCCTTTTGGTTACTTTATGCCTTTTATATGCTTCCGCGATGAAGGATCTGTAATGATAAGTTAAGAGGCCTGATTAGGGTTGGTTCAGGTTCCTCATTCGTCGTGTCACGTCTAGGCTCTAGGCTTGGGTCGTGACAAACTTGGTATCAAAGCACTAGGTTGATAGATTCTCGGAGTCCAACACATCGGGTCGATTAGCGTCCTATTCATTGTTGTGAAGCGCGCCATGAATATGAATAGGAGGCTACGAGATTAACGACAAGGTGGATAAGGTACATACCCCTCATCTATGGTATGGTGAACTAGCAACATTATAGATACTTTCCATGGTAACTTCTTGTATACACACTCCTTTCATCACCATAAAGTCATTCAAGTCATAGGTCATGCAATTGATCATCAATAGCTCAAGAATCGAAAGCCGGACATTTTATCAAATACTTGGTGGGTGTGCAATGCTAGTGTAAAACCATGCAATTCAAGAGTTAATTAATGCAAGAAAACTTGGAGTAAATCAACCCACCGACACTTGGTAAAACCCTCATGTAATATACATTGAAACCTTTCATTAAATCTCAAAATAGATCATAGATTTATAGCTCAAAAAATGTTTAGACAGCGTACTTTTATGAAACCCCAACATAGTTCATAGTCAAATTCATAATAAGTAAGACCCATAAGTAAATCAACTTAGCATAATACAATTTATGTAAAAAGGAAGGTTGGGATCTATGGTTGAAAGGACCCAATAGTTTATACCCACATACCTCAACTTTGGAGAATTCCTTGATGAAGATTTGATTGAGAGCTTGAAGCTTGAGTGAATTCCTCAATATCTGGAATGAGTTTGGGACCCTTGCTTTTGAGTGAAATGTTTGTCCAAGTGTTAGAAAGGGTTTTGGAAATGTCTTGTATGATATGGGGATGAAAAATGACTAAGTATAGGTGTTTTTACACATAGGAAGGCTTAGGCCTAAGATGAAAGGCCTTAGGACGAATTAAGAAAAAACTAGCAACAAAATATAGCAGTCCATGCCCTGGCCATGTCGCGCCAGGGGCGCAGACCCCCACTATTTTCGCAAAAATATGGAAAACTAAATTTTGCTACAGTTGCTCTATAATCAGAGTTAGACCCGCTTCCCACTCAATTTTTCCCCCCAAACAAGAATACGAAGTTGGATTTTTGATATCACATATGGATTTTGAGATATATGGAAATTACAATTGTGGGCATTTTCGAGACACATTTTCTGGCATTTTTGGGGTCGTTTCAGCCCATATATCAATTGAATTTATTAAATAATAATATTGACAACCTACATTTAAAGTAAGCTAAAATTCATGAAAATCATTTGAAAAAAAAGTTTGGATCTTCTTGGTTGAAAGGGACCAAGAACCAAACCCACATATCTTAGCTAATAGAGGAGATTCAATCAGAAATTCGGTGAAGAAAGAGTATGTCCTTGATCCCCAAGCTTAAAACCCAAAAGATTTTTTGAAAGAGACATGAGGGAAATTTTAAATGTGAGGAATGAGTTTGAATGAGAGGAATAAGGTTTAGGTCATTATGAAGTCTTTAGGTAGCATAGGAAGTCACAAAAGACCATCAGAATAAATCGAATTATGAAAATGCCATTAATAAAATGAGTTGAAAATTGAATATTTCCGTCTCAGGGAGGGCGCATACATCCGTGAGGCACTACACGGACTACATACCTGCTTGTGAACCAATTCTTAGAAAAAAAATCACTTGATGAAGATCCGAAATGCTAATCACATACTTAGAATTTTTCAACAAATTCACCCATACAGAGGACCACATAGACCATACAAGGCCACACGGGCCATATGGCTGCCTGTACCACCTCCCTTAGAAAACTCTTCCACCACAAGCTCCGAGACGGTGATTCCACACTTAGAAGAATTTCACACCGAAAGCCATATGGAAGGACACACTGGTCGTACCACTTCGTACGGGCCGGTACTTGGCCATGTCACACATATGGTCCCAAAATTGTGGGATTTAAACCTAAGGCCACCATATGGACACCACACGGTACGTACGGGGTCCATCTGTGGTGTGCCTTAGTTTAAATTTTCACGTTTAAGGGCCAACACTCCTCCATTGGCCAAGGGCCATTCCATGGAGGCTCCACACGGGTCGCGTGACCTCACACGAACCATGAGGGATCCTATGGAGCATCACCTTGGTCCAAACCTTTCAAAAACAAAAGTTTTCAAGCTTTAATGAGGTTGTAAAACATTTGGGTCCTTACATATCCTTACTCAGCTGATGACATATTGTTTAGCCTTTGGTCTTTATTTATCATTTGTCATTTCTTTTCTTTATGAATTCTTATACATTAATAGTTTAACTCTATTAAAGTATCTATCTGATTCATGTGTCATTGCTTGCAAATTATTCCTCCTAACCATGCTGCCACCCAAAGAAATGCTTCAGCTCACAACACTAAAAATCCCCCACCAAAGGTGCCTCCTTAGATGAAGACGAGGGGCTGGGGTCGATGAGCTAGAGTTAATGGGGCTCTCCAAGCACCTGCTACTTCACCTACTCCTACTATAAAGGCCGATTTCAGAGTATCCATCAATATGCTCACCCAACTGGTAACCACCAAGAGTGGGAATCAGAGTTCACAAGCTCCTAGCTCTAGCTCCCAAGAGCCAACTACTATGATGAGACTAAGAAATTTTCTAAGAATGAACCCACCAGTCTTCACAAGGTCTATGGTTGAAAAAGACCCCAAGCATATTTTTGATGAGATGTAGAAGGTGTGGAAAGCTATGTATGCGATGGAAATTAAGTGAGTTGAACTTTCTTCCTATCAACTCAAGTATGTGGCAAATGTCAAGTACAATCAATGGGAAGGGAGCCAAGGTGAGGAAGCTGAGCCTGCCGTTCAGGACGACTTCAAGAGTGTCTTTCTTGATCACTTCTTTCCACAAGAGTTGAGGGAAACAAAGGTTGAGGACTTTGTTAACTTAAAGCAGGAAGGGATTACTATCAAAGGATATAGACTTAAGCTCATACAACTATCCAGATATGCTCTATAGATGGTCTCTGTCATTAGATATAGAATGAGAAAATTCATATCCGGCTTGGGAAAGCATGTGAAAAAGGAGTATAAAGCAGCATTGTTGATTCCGGACATAGACATCTCAAGGCTTATGGCCAATGCACAATAACTTGAGGAGGACAAGAAGAGAGATAGAGAGGAGCACTTGAGCAAGAAGGCTAAGTTAGCTAGGCATGAGCCTAGCCAACATAAGCAAATAAGGGAGACAAGTCCTATTTTTCGAAAATTTCTTCGACTTATGTACCATCCTCAGCAAGTTCACCAGCTATAAGTAACAGGTATGATCAGAAGTCTTAGGGCTTTCAGAATTCCAGAGCTCAAGGTCCTCATTCCTAAGCTAGCGTGACTCAAGGTTCAAGGGGGAAACCACTGTGTAGCAAGTGTGGTAAACTTTATCTAGATGAGTGTAGTGAGGGCACAAATACATGCTATAGGTATGGATAGACTTGGTCACTTCCGAAATGAGTGCCCAATGAGGAAGAGGGGCAATTGAGGTTCCAAAACTTATACAAGCATGGGAACAAACTGTCTGTTTGCGATGGGAAATCGACAAGATCAGGAAGTTTCAGCAGTTATTGTTACAGGTATACTTCGAGTCTTCTCCTATAATGTGTATGCCTTGGTTGACCCAGGTGCCACTTTATAATATGTAACTCCATATGTAGTTGGTATGTTTGAGTCATTCCTGAATATATCTTCTTGAGCCCTTCAATGTTTTTACTCTTGTTGGTGAGTCCATTCTAGCTGAGAAAGTATATAGAGATTGCACGATGTCTATCTATCATGGAGATACTTTGGCAGACTTACTTGAGTCAGAGATGATTGACTTTGATGCGATCTTTGGCATGGATTAGCTTCATGCTTGTTATGCCTCTGTCAATTGTAGAATCTAGACGGTCAAATTCCAATTTCCCAATGATCATGCTATAGAGTGGAACAATAGTCCTGCAGTGCCCAAGGGTATGTTTATTTCCTACCTTAGGTCTAGAAAATTCATTTCTAAAGGACATATCTATCACCTCATGCGAGTTAAGGCTGACGATGTAAAGTCCCGATATAATGTCCTGGACTTTGTACGACCTCATTGGAGCTTGAAAATGTTGGTTTTAGATAGTTTTGGATCAAGGTGACACTTCAAGGGAGACATCACGGCCTCTAGTGAAGTGGCCCTCGGCCTCATGTTGGGTGTGTTTCCCTTGAAAGTGGTGATTTTTGCTAAGGCATGCCACACTTCGACCATCATGGTCCGTGCAACACTTCACAGATCATGTGGTGAGCCATGTGGTGGCCTTGGCTTGAAATCCCACAAATTTGGGACCAAGTAAGATGTCACGGCCACTCTCACGGTTCGTGTAGAGCTTCATAGGTCGTGAGGCCCTCCATATGACTTACGAAGTGAAAATGTTTCTATGTATGAAATTACCATCTCGTATCTTGACCATGGAGATTTTCTAAAGAGAGGGCACAGGCAGTGTCACGGCCCGTATGACACTACTCTATCCGTGTGGTCTCTAGTGAAGGTGACTTCGTCGAATTTTTCTAAGCATGGGATCTTCAAGCTCAAGCTAAGTGCACTTTCAAGCCCTCAATGCAAGCTTATTTATATTGTTTAAGGCTATCATGGGTTTCCTATATCAAGCCAAGTTCAAAAGAATTCCATTGGCTAGGTTTTTCACAAGAACTGATAGGAGGGTCAATTTTAAATGGTCATATCTCTTAGATCAAAAAGAATTGGGTGACCCATTACCTCTCAAATAATATCGCTTTAAATTAGCTTTTCAACGCATCTGGTTTCACCTCATTAGAGTTCAGATGAAGATGAGATGCCCTTTTTTTTAAAGCCCGTTGGTGTAGTGTTTTCTAAACTTTGCCTAACTAAGGTCTCACGGGAGAGTTTAACAGTCCATGAAACCTTGTATATCCATTGAGAACTCCCATTATTTTAAAGCCTGTCCATGTAGTGTTTTCTGAAATTTTCCTAAGTAAGGTATCACGGGAGAGTTTCACGGTCCGTGAAACCTTGTACGGACCGTGAGACCTCCTCATGGACCCTTGACAAGGAATGTGATTTTTGCTTCATTGATGGTCTTTTTGTAATTGTGGCTTCTCCTAAGGGTATTTTATGACTTCCTATATACCTTAAGACCTCTAAATTACCTAAATCCTATTCCTAATATTCAAATTCATTTGTCACATTTGAAAATCCTCTCAAAACTCTCTCAAGAACATTAGTGGGAATTAAGCTTGAAATTCAAGGAAAGGCTCCTTCTCCTTCAAATTTCTTCTTGGAACTTCTTCATTAGCAAGGTATGTGGGTTTTGATCCTTGGTTCCTTCAAATCAAGGAGACCCAAAAACTCTTTTCAAATGACTTTCATGAATTGTTAGCTTACTTGAAATTGGGGCTTTACATATGTGATTCCTTAAATTCAAATAATGTATGGGTTATATTTATTAACTAATTTTAAGTTGATTTTAACTATAATATTATGAATTACATCGCATTTATGAAGTTATTGAATATGCATGTCCCTTTAAAGCTTGTTTTGAGCATGGGTGATTTATATTATGATTTTAAATGTGGATTTAATTACGTTTTCACTTGAACTTCATATTATGTTGTTGACTTTAGATGAAATCTCAATTACCCATGCTATTCTCATATAATTCATGGCATATGCATTGATTAACATTGGATTTTATGAAAATTATGAAGTGGGTTAAACCCAATTATGTTTTATGGTATGATTTTGATAAGATATTGGTTATGACAAGAATGTGATCATATACATGTCTATTGATTGTGACACTTTGAGCATCTTAAGTGTTTGTACCATCTTGTATATATGAATGAGCTATGCCTATGCATGAGTATTATGACTATGAACTACAATTTTGCATTTGACCCTAAGTATTAATTGTTATGAATAGTGTTTGGCTTTTAAACTTAATAATGCATTGAAATGTTTGGAAAATTACCATTGCCTCTTTTAAAAGCATATATATATATACGTATATGTATTCTTGTGAGATGACGACTTAACACCGATGGATTGAGGGCTCCTTTCATTGAACTATGTGTCTAACATAGGTTATGAGAATCCTATCCGAAATGGGTGTTGTTTCCATAAGGAAGGCTGCTTCATATAAAATATGTATTTTTCCAGTAAGGTGAAGTATTATGTGATATGCTCTTATGTGAAAATCTTATCTATGGTTTACCTTTGGCAAATAGATCACCTCTTTACCGATGAAAGGATTCCATCAAGATTCCTAGTAATAGCTTGCTTTTTCTTACTGATGTTGATTGAGGTCACATCCCCAATATATATAAACATTACCGCATATCATGCATCATGAATTTCATGGCATATTGTTATACTACCCTTCCTTGGATGTGGCTCTTTCTATATTATGTGCCCTTGTCATCTAACATTTGCAGGTTTGGTAAGTCATATGCATTGTGCCCCGCATACTTACTACATTTAAACGTACTAACACATACTTTTACTACATGATCTTACCATGTCGGAACCAAAGACTAATTTCATCCACCCTTCTATGGCTAGATTCAATTTGCGATACTTGTTATGGTGAGTCCTATCTTCCAAGGACGAGCTATGATTCATCTACCTTATGATGCTTTAGATTATGTTATGTTAACTTTGAGGGTGAGCCCGAGATATGTCTTCGCCCCCATCTCATCTTATGGTTAGAGACATTATTGGACATCTTGTAGACTCTCGTCGGATCTACATGTTATGTGTTGTATTTAAAACTTATAATTTTGTTTACCTATTAGATATGGCTATCGCGACTGATTTTGAGGATTATGATATACATGTATGTTTGATGTGGAAATGCGGAAGATCTTAAGTCCTGAATTGCCCCCACAGAGTGAGTCATACTTACCCGCCCATTAGTCTTTATGTGCTGTATGTTATGTAAATCCATGTTAATCGCTTTCCCTATGATATCACTGTAGTGTGAGTCTTACTTTTTCATCCCTTAGAAATATGTGTTTACTATTTGAATATGCTTCCAAACCGATGATGTGAATTTTGATACTTTGAGGCTTGTTTGGGGACTCTGGATTTAATAGGTTTTTTCCAATAAGGTGAAGTAAAATGTGAAATGCTATAATGTCAAAATCCTATCCGAAATGGGTGTTTTTCTCATAAGGAGGGTTACTTTATATGAAATGGGTGGTCTTCCCGTAAGGTGAATTATGATTTACGTTTGGCAAGTTGATCACCTCTTTACCAATGAAGGGACTTCCTCGGGATTCTTAGTAATAGCTCGCTTGGTTTTACTCATGCAGGTTGAGGGCGCATCCCCACTATATATGAACATTACTACATTCAATGCATCATGAATTTCATGGGATATTGTTATACTAACATTCCTTGGATATATGTCTCTTTTTTAATTATGTACCCTTGTCATCTAACATTGGATGCAAGTTTGGTAAGTCATATGCATTGCATCCCACATACTTTGTATATTTAAATGTACTAACGTACACTTTCGCTACATGATCTCACTATGTCGGAACCAGAGACTAATTTCATCCACTATTCTACAGCTAGATTCGATTTGTGATACTTGTTATGGTGACTCCTATATTCCAAGGATGAGCTACCATTCTTCTACCTTATGATACTTTTGATTATGTTATCTTTACTTTGAGGGTCAGCTCGGGACTTCTTTTCCCCTGTCTCATCTTATGGTTAGAAGCATTATTGGACATCTTGTAGACTTTCGTCGGATCTATATGTTATGTTGGTATTTGAAACTTATGATTTTGGATATCTATTGGATATGGCTATCGTGATTGATTATGAGGATTATGATATATATGTATGTTTGATGTGGAAATGTGAAAGATCCAAAGTCCGGAATTGCCCCCATAGAGTGAGTCATACTTACCTGCCCATTAGTCATTATGTGCCACGTGTTATGTGAATCCATGTTAATCTCTTTCCCTATGATATCCCCGTAGTGTGAGTCCTACTTTTTCGTCCCTTAGAATTTTTATGTTTACTATTTCTATACTCTACCAAACCAATGATGTGAATTTGGATACCTTGAGGCTTGTTTGGGGACTCTCGGATTTGCACTCACTATGTCACTCCTAGACCCTAAGTCCAAGTCTGATGGAGATGGTATCCGAGCTCTAGGTTTATAAATGGTCCTTAGAGTCCAACATGCTATGTCAAGTAGAGTCTTATTCATGGGTGTGAAGCGTGTCACATCTATGAGTAGGAGCCTATAAGGCGTGTTAGGAAATGTTTCACTTTTTCATGATTTTTATCATGCCATAGAATGTGTCTTGAGATTTCCTATCTCCATTCCTCCCTATCTAATAAAGAGAGTTACTTTGGGCTCGTAATGCGATCCAGGCAAGGAAGATGTTGTAGCTAATCTTGCATATAAGGTCAAAAAGGAGTTGGTGAAGGATGTGCGTTGTTTGACAAGCTTGCTTCTTCGGGTATTCAAAGTTTTTCTTAGGTTGGCTAGTTATTATAGAAGGTTTGTTTAAGGGTTTTCAGCTATTGCATGTTCATTGACCAAGTTGACTCAAAAGAGGCCAAGTGTGTATGGTCGAATGAGTGTGGGACTTTGAAAAATTGACTTACATCGGTACTCGTTTGGACCTTACAAGATGTATTAGATAGGTTGTAGTGTATTTTGATGCTTCTAAGATTGGGTTGAGTTGTGTACTTATGTTACATGCTAAGTTGATAGCTTATACATCAGAGAAATTGGAGCTGCATTAACGGCATGGTATCTGCCTTAAAGATGTGGAGGCACTATTTGTATGGGGAGCATGTTGATGTCTTCACCGACCACAAGAGTTTGCAATATATGTTCACTCAAAATCTTAACTTGAGGCAAAGGAGAAGGTTGGAACTCCTAAAGGGCTATGACATTAGTGTACGATACCATCCTGACAAGGAAAATATTGTAGCTGAAACTTTTAGTGGACTATCTATGGGAAGTGTGGCTCATGTGGGTGAAGGAAAGAAGAGTTGGCAAAAGATGTTCACAGTTGGGCTAGATTGGGTTATAGGTTGACTGACTCTAATGTTGGCGGTGTTCGATTAAGAATGGAGCCGAATCTTTTGTGGTTGTTGAGGTCAAGGCAAAGAAAGACTTAGACCCATCATTGGCTATGTTAAAGAGGTTGGTTGCGGTAAATAAGATAGAGGTTTTCTCCCAAGGGGGAGATGGTATAATTCGGTACCATGATCAATTGTATGTTTCGAGCATTGATGGTCTTAAGGAGATGATCATGAGTAAAGATCATAACTCTCATTATTCTATCCACTCGAGATCTACTAAGAGGTACTAGGATTTAGGTGAAGTGTATTGTCACAAGGTATGAAGAAGGATATAGCCAAGTCTATATACGAATGCCCTAATTGTCAACAACAAAAGGTAGAACACCAAAGACCCGGTTGTTTGACACAAGATATTGAAATTTCTACTAGGAAGTGGGAAGAGGCGAACATGGATTTTGTGGTTGGATTGCCTCGGACCCAGAAATAATTTGATTCAATTTGGGTTATTATTGACGGGGTGACTAAGTCGGCTCACTTCTTATCGATTACCTGTCAGTGTTGAAGACAATACCAAGTTATGTAATTTGGAGTCGGTTAGACTTAATGGTATGCTACTTTTATTATGTTGGATTGTTGCATCCAACTTACTTCTCACTTTTGGAAATCATCTCAAAAGGGCCTTGGACCGAAGGTGAAGTTGAATACATACCGCTTTTCATCCTCAATACATTGAGCAAGCGGAGAGGACAATTCAAACTTTTGAGGACATGTCGAGATCCTGTGTGTTGAAATTCAAGGTTAATTTGGGTGATCATCTACTACTTATATAGTTTGCTTACAACAATAGCTTTCACACTAGCATTGGTATGACATTGTTTGGGGCTTTATGTGGTAGAAGGTGTAGGTCTCTTGTGGGATGGTTTGAGTTAGATGAGATGAGTTCTACAGGCCTAGATTTAGTGTTGGAGGCTATGGAAAGAGTGAAATTGATTAGGGAAAAGTTGAGGATGGTTCGAAGTCATCAAAAGTCTTATTTGGATGTTGGAAAGAGAGATCTTGAGTTTGTATTGGTGATTGGGTGTATGTGAAGGTCTCACCTATGAAGGGTGTGATGTATTTTAGGAAGAAATGCAAGCTAAGTCCCTGGTATATAGGTCCTTATAAAATTGTTGAGCGGTTTGGGAATGTGGCCTATAGATTGGATGTGCATCAGGGTTTGAGTTTTATTCATTCAGTTTTCTATGTCTCTAAGTTGAGGAAGCTGGTTGGTGATACTAGTGATATTGTGCTATGGGAAGGTGAGAGGTTGAGGAGAACGTATCTTATGAGGAAGTACCATTTGAGATTTGGAATAATACAAGTGAAGCAGATTCATAACATGGATGTGGCTTCGGTTAAGGTACTCTGGAGAAATCAACATGTGGAAAATGCTATGTGGGAAGTGGAATCAAGTATGATATGGTGATACTTATGTCATTTCCAATCTACTCAAACCTATGATATTAAGTTTTTCCTATTCCTAATGGTCCTAATTCTTTCACTCCTGAGCTTCAGACATGACATGCATACATATGCACGAAAATGACTTTTTATGATGTTTTGAATGATTTAAATACGTTTTGATAGGAGTTTTAAAGAATTTATGATTTTCAAATCGTGAACTATGTACTGTACCTTTTGTATGGATGTTTCATGTTCTAGGTCAAGCCTTTCAAGCCTTGCTCTACCACATTCGAGGATGAAGGTTCCCAAAAGGGAGATGATATAAGGACCCAAACTTTATACGACCTTATTGGAGCATGAAAATTTCAATTTCGAAGAATTTTGGACCAAGGTGACACTTCAAGGGAGAGCTCATGGTCCGTGCGAGGACACACAGTCCGTATGGCCTCCAGTGGAGTGGCCCTTGTCCTCATGTTGGGTGTTTGTCCCTTGGATATGGTGATTTTGGTTAAGTCACACCACACTTAAACCCTCACGGTCCATGTGACACTTCACTGACCGTGAGGTGGCCTTGGCTTGAAATCCCACAATTTTGATACAAGTAAGGTGTCATGGCCACTCTCACGGTTTGTCTGGAGCTTCATGGGCCGTGAGACCCTCCGTATTACTTCTGGAGTGAAAATTTTTCTAAGTATGGAATCATTATCTCGTGACATGATCATGGAAATTTTCTAAGGAGAGGGGCAGGGGCAATGCCACAGCTCGTGTGACACTACACCACCTGTGTGGCCTCCCGTAAAGGTGACTTCATCGAATTTTTCTAAGCATAGGATCTTTAAGATCAACCTAAGTTCACTTTTAAGCACTCAATTCAAGATTATTTTATGTTGTTTAAGGCTTTCATGGATCTCCTACATTGAGCCAAGTTCAAAGGAATTCCACTGGCTAGGTTCTTCAGAAGTACTAATAGGAGGGTCAACATTAAATAGTCATATCTGATAGATGAAAATGGATTGGGTGACCCATGACCTATTAAATTTAATCTCTTTGAATTAGCTTTCCAACGCATCCGATTTCACCTCATTTAGAGTTTGGATGACGAAGTTATACCCACTTCGTAAAGCCCATCCGTGTAGTGTTTTCCGAAATTTGCCCAAGTGAGGTATCACGGGGGAGTTTCACGGTCCGTGAAACCTTGTACGGACCGTGAGACATCCCACGGACCCTTGGCAAGGAATGTAATATTGGTTCATTAATGGTCTTTTTTTTTATTGCGGCTTTTCCCAAGGGTATTTTATGACTTCCTATGCTATCTTAAGACCTCCAAATGACCTAAACCCTATTCCTAGTATTCAAATTCATTCCTCACATTTGAAAATCCTCTCAAAACTATCTCAAGAACACTAGTGGGAATTAAGCTTTGAATTCAAGGAAAGGCTCCTTCTCCTTTAAATTTCTTCTTGGGACTTCTTTATTAGCAAGGTATGTGGGGTTTGATCCTTGGTTCCATCCAATCAAGGAGACCCAAAAAATCTTTTCAAATGACTTTCATAAATTGTTAGGTTACTTGAAATTGGGGCTTTAAATATTGTATAAATGTATAAGTTATGTTTATTCACTGATTTTAAGTTGATTTAAGCTATAATATTATGAATTACATCGTATTTATGAAGTTATGAATATGCATGTCACTTTAAAGCTTATTTTGTGCATGGTTGATGTTAGACCCCGTATTTCTTTAATTAATGATAATTACCCAATTGGGAAATTTTGTTGTGGATGTCGTGTAATTTGAA